>VYZP01014271.1:10890-38756 GCA_013400635.1 Hypocryptadius cinnamomeus
AGAAAAAAAAAAAAAAGGCAACAACAAATACACGAACCCCAGCCCACAACTAGCAGAACGGAATTTTCTGGAGCGCCGGACAGCCCCGCTTTGCCTCCAGCCCTGTCCGGTTCGTGCACAGAAAGCACCTGATCAGAATGTAAAACACCGGCCTGTTCCACGCACCAGCGCTTCTCCCGAGGCCACTCGGCGTGTTTCAAGCTGTGACGGTAAGGGCCAAAGCAATTGCTCCAGCACAACAGCGGCCACGAGAGGGCTGCCGTGGATTTCCGACACGGCGGTGGAGCAGCGCCCGCCCCGGAGCCGCTCCGTGCCCGCCTCCCGAACCCGCTGCTCCGCAGCACCAGCACCGTGCCCGCCCCGGAGCCGCTCCCTGCCCGCCTCCCGAACCCGCTGCTCCGCAGCACCAGCACCGTGCCCGCCCCGGAGCCGCTCCCTGCCCGCCTCCCGAACCCGCTGCTCCGCAGCAGCAGCACCGTGCCCGCCGCAGCGCACGGGCACAGCACAGCGCAGCCCGAGTCATCCCGACACGGCCCGAGCAGGAGTTTCCGTAGGCCCGCTGAAACCACCCTTTGCCCATCATAACCCCAAGAAGAGAACGGTTTAGTCCCCAAGACGTTTCTGTTGAATGTTGTCAGAATTTAACCATTATACCGGGCATGGGTGTTTAACCATACACATATAGCTGTCATCTGTCACAATTAGTTACAAAATTACAGTTAAACATCATGTAAACATCCCTCCCAAAAGTTTATTGGCAAGGTCAGGCTTTCACAGCAGTGTTTGTGAATAAAGTGTCTTTAAATTGGCACGTTTTAAGCACTTTAGTGGAGGGAAGGGGTGCCATCCAGTGGGATTTTCACAGGTTGAAAGGGGCCTCTTGGCCAACCCCATGCATTTGAAGGGAGCCAAGTGCAAGGTTCTGCACAGGTACAGGCTGGGCAGAGAATGGACTGAGACTCTTCCTGGGGAGAAAGACTTGGGGGTGTTGGTGGATGAGTAACTATACAACCATAAAGTTATGGCTATGGAGGTTCCCATATTTAGATGTTTTGATTATTTTTCCTCTAACAAGGTACAATGAATTCAGGGACTCCCCGGGGCTTACAGTGGGAAGATCAGTTCTTCCTCACCGAGGTGAAACACTGGCACAATGTTGAGATCAGGACAACCCATTTACCCCTATTTGTTTTGATTACAAAATAGCTGGGGGCAGATTGTGTTCCATTATATAAGACTTACACACTGTTCAGTTAATTATGCCCAATCCTTGTAAAGAGCTGTTTTACCTCAAAGAAGCACAGCCCTGGCCGTTGATTTCCACAGCCAGTGATTGCTGCTGCAAGTGTCATGGATATACAAAGCTCCATTTGGTCAAAAAACTCTTTGGCAGTTGGTTTCCTTCCCCTCATACTGGAAATAGAAACAGTCCTCTTATTGTTGGAAACCTTCCACTTTTCAGCTTGCACATGCATGCAGAGTGCAGACCATCAGTCATTTTCCTGAACTAAGTTATTTTTCTCCCTACAATGTTTATCCACCTAATTTATTATTGAGCATGAATTAGTGCTTTCCTGAACCTCATTTGGCAACTCACAGTCTCCTTTTGCACAGCACACTTTCCTTTTGCTGCTGCTCTTTTTTGCACTCTTTCCCAAGTTGGTTTTTTTTTTTCTTTTTTTTCCTGTGTAAGACTGACCAGGTCTGGGTGAAGTCCAGAGGACTGGCAGTATTTTACGTGGAACAATGACACTCCTGAGTTTGAGAGGAGGAAGAGAAAGTGCTTGCTCTCACACTCTGCTCTCAGCTCTCACACTTTAGAATGAAATCTCACTGCTGTTGCTCCTGTGAATGAGATGGATCACTGAGATGTTTCTAAAACCCCCAGCCTTATCTTAGGCCCCAAATAGATTTTTTCACCTGCTGTTTCCCTTGAAATACTGAAACAGTGAGGGGTGCTCATACACAGAAATTTGAAATCTGAAATAGGCCTCCACTTCAAAATTTGACATAGCAAATAGAGTATGAAAATCACAGAAGGTCATTAATTGCTTTACAGAAATTAACACAAGTGCAGCTACATAAACCTAAGGAAATACAGAGAGGAACTAGTGTCTTACTACTAAAAGATAATTAATTGTCTTTTGGTATTTCAGTCATTTTAACTGAAGAAACACAATGGTAAAACAAACCCCACATGTGGGATTTGGCTCACCTGGGTGTCCCCAGACATGTCACAGATCACAGTAGTTCCAGTGCAGGTGCCATGGAGGCATCAGTGAGGCTGTGATGGCTCAAAGCCTGGTGCTAACACACCCCACTGGGTAAGAGGAGCCTCAGGTCTCCACGGTGCAGCTCTGGTGGCTCCAGTTATTACAGGTAAGAGCATGCAGCCAACAGAGCCAGGATATCCCTGCCTTCCATATGTGGGCTTATGAAAAACCCACCCATCTACAGGAGTACACGTGGGATAACAAACTCACTGGGTCATTCTCAACCAGACCTTCATTGTGCCACTGATTTCCCTGGAGCAATGTCTGTTCATGCCAACTGAAAATCTGATCCAGAGTTAAAAACCTGAAGAAAAATAGTGGAGTGTTTTAGCCAGTGTCCTCATCCAAAATAAATAAAAAAATAACCTCTTCATTCCAATTTGCTGTTGGTACTAATTCTCTTTTGTGGACATACACATATATCATTTGAGAGTAGAAACTATTTCTGCTTTAAAATGTCTTAAAATAGTGTCTTCTTAAGCATGTCTCAATACAAGGCAACCTTAAACTACAACAGATTATTTAATTACATGCAATGAAAAAAATAGTTAGTTAATATAAGGCTTGCAAATCAGAAAATGTCTATGAAATGTGAGGAATAAGCAGCTGAACCAAGCCAGCAGAGATGTGACAGTGATGGGAAAGAAACAAGTATGCACAAAAGAAAAAAATTTAGAAGGAGACCACCACATAAGACAGTATAACATTCCTGTGTACCTTTCTCATTTTGGCACACATGTTCTTTGTTGCCATGGCAATCACTGTAGTCTTTCTAAGCCTCCATTTCTGCACTGTAAAATGCAGATAATATTTTTTACTGCATATGTTTCAGTAATGCATTTGCAAACCACTTTTATGGCAGGGGATGAATGGTGTCACATAACTTAGATTGCTGTTAACTTAGATTGCACATTAACATAGATTGCTGTTAATTAGTTGGCTTAGATAACTGGTGTTCTTTGACAGGTATCTCTTCAGTTTTTAGATTTTCTTTTGTAGCAGTACAAACTTAAACCACTGTAAACCTAAATGCATTGATTCTTACCAGAAAAGCAACTGAATTTTTCAAACCTGTTCTCAATTCTTTTCAGAATCTTCTCAATATTAGCTTCTTCAGGAAGATACTGGGTGGCTTTAGGATTGTTCTAACAGCCACTTTATATTTTAAAAACCCAATAACTGCATTGCTTATTTGGATTTTCATGTTAATAGACCATTCTTCTCTTGCAATTCACTTTACTGCTTCCAAAATTCTTGTGTCCTCCTATCAAGGAGGAGGTAAAAGAGATTTTAGCCCTTTTGCTAATTGAAGAAGATACTGCTGTTCTGTTTTCAAGATCCACTGAAGAGCACACAAAGCAACATTCTAGGAGACCCTGCTTTGAGCAGGGAGGTTGGATTACTGACCTCCAGTGGTCCCTTCCAACCTTACCCATTCTGTGATTCTGTGAGAATGCTTCAGTAGAACTGGGGGCAGCTGAGAACTGATCTAATATAGGTGGGGGGTTATTTTTTCCTTTTTCCTTTCCATTATTTTATACATATTGAGACATATCTACACCTCAGCCACGCTCTTACCTGAGGGAACTTTCAATCTAGACATTTACAGAGGACTCTACATAATAATGGAAATTTAAGTTCATGCAGAGTGCTTGACTAAGACTCACCTGCAACAGAAGAGCTATTGACCATGTTCCCTTGGGGCTGGGAAGGGCCCTTCTTCACATACTCATCTCTCTGGGGAAAGGCCTTAAAAGAGCCAGGAAGCTCTTTTTGAGATGCCTCAAAATTGTCAGGAGCACCAGAGGCATAAAACAGGGCTCCTGCAAGGTGTTCCTCAACTGGCTGCAGAGTACAACAGGAACACAGCCCACAACAAAATGTTCTCTTTGTTTGGAGAGAAACAATAGGCAGGCAGATTTTTCCAACAGATGTTCAAATTGAAATTAAGAATTGATGGGAATAAATAAAGGCTTTGGGCAAAACCAGAAACTGTAAACAGGCTTCAGCTTCATGACTAATGCTGTGAGATTCATATATCAGGCATTTAGCACTGTGTAACAGAGTGAATGCTGGTTTTTGCCTTATTACTGTCAAAATTTTCACTGGCATCATTGCCATTACTGACTCCTCAACTTCCTGCCCCTCTAGAGCTGCTGACCACATCTTTAAAAGAACAGCTAAGATGCAGTGATTAAATGTAAAGATGAAATCATGATAACACCAGATGCGGAATGCAACAAATTGTTAGGCACAATTATGTCAGGAAGAAGGCATGATTGAAGAGAATGAAAATCACTTGCACTAGTGATTTTGTGTGATCATTGCACCTCTTCATTCACTGTAAACAAAACAAAATTAAATTTACTAATGATCCAACAGAATGCAGCTGCTGGAGATGGGATATGTTGTTTTTCCTTTCATCTCAGTTAAAATTTTGAACATGGCCATTTAAAGGCAATTCTCCTATATTTTTGTGATAGTTCAAGTACTTTAGGTTCTTTTTTCCAGAGGACAGCTGTGTTGTTATCTTGACAACTAATGTGCAGTAATGATGGATTCAGGTCTTAAAAATCAGCTACTAAAGTGTGTCAGAAAAGAGATGAATTAGCCCGAAGTGATTTCTGACAAACACTTGTCAGTGGGTTCATGAGTGTCTGAGCAGATGGCAGTTGGGAAGTTGGAGCTGTGTCACTGTGCTCCCTGCAGTGCCAGCCAGAGCACTGAAGACACACACACTTCAGCCTGGGCAGGAGAAGCCAGAAGAGAGAATGCAGAGTACACTGGCCTTGTGGATTTGCTTTTCTGATGTTGATTCTGCAATCTGCTTAGCAATTTGTGCATAATCACAATGATCCTACATGCTCCAATAATGACACAACCCATAACTACATACAGGCTTAAATGATAAAGCCAATTCTTGTTCCAACAGAACTCTGAAGATACCTGGGAATTTTAAAAATATGTTGAAAGCCTTTCAAGAAAGAAGTATTTCAGACAAAATACAGGTTTTCTGCTCAGTAAAGCAGGTACTGGGGTACATTCTAAGGTCTGTGGTTTATAGAACAATAGAATATGTGATCCAGTGATTCCAAACAACTGCAATCCATTCAATTAACATCTTGTTAATTTAGCTTGTATGAAAAAAGGAGCTTTTTTTTTTTCAAAAACATTTTGGTTACTTAGTGAAATGTTTTAATTCAAATATGACAATGAAAGATGCATTTTGATCTATATATACTATCCTTAAACTATACCCAAATAAATAAATAAAATAATTATTAAGTAGTGTACAATAAAGTATTATTTTTCTTTTGAAAAAAACCCTTTGGTTTTATCCAAACCAATTGTCTCTCTGGTGGCCCTTTAATTAGCTGCAAATCTTACCCTTCAAAACCAGATCCTATTTATTTAAAAATAAAAATAATAAATCTTAAAGTATTTGAAGCCAGTGCATTTCTTTCCTTGGTACACATCCCCACTCTGGAATAGTGTCTGTAATGTAGAACATATTCCACTGAGGTGGAAAATGGGTTTTGGCCAGCTAAAAATAAAATAAAGTAAAATTAAATTAAATTAATTCCAAGTTCTTAATATTGTTTTTATGCTCTTTCTTTAGCTAAACCTTTTTGGTTGGGAGCAAAGCAAAGCACTGTGTGCTGATGAGAATCCACTGCTCTGTCTGCACAGTCGGGCCCCTTCACAAACCAACCAGAGATTGTCCTTACAACAGGACTGCTGCTAGTGAGCTCTCTCCCTTGCCAGCTTCCCTCCTTGCTTTCCAGCACAGGAAAAACACACAGGAAATATCCAGCATGTGAAAAATAGTCTGAAGTATTTCTAAAGTGTGCAAAGGCAGGAATTGTGCGAGTCCCTTTCAAACCCAGCGTTCTGTAGGTGCCACTGCATGGGCAGCAGGATCTCCTCAGGCTCAGTCCAGCTCTCAGCTTCCCCAGCACTGCAGAACTGCTCACAGGGAATGCACAAAGCTCACATCCAGGGTGGGCCCATCCTCACCCCCACTGGACAACCTGGTTTGCAGAGAGGACCTGATTTCCCACATGCCCAGGCACCCATTTCCCCACTGTCCCCGCAGGAACCAGCAGGGCTGTGCTCAGGGAGCCCTGAGCAGCACTGCCAGGAAACCAGGTCAGCACCACCACTTCCACAAGCTGGGCAATGACTCACACTGCTGTGGCCTTTTAGTTACAGCTTCTGGAGGTACAGCAGGAAAATGAAACACCAACATGAGTGGCAATATCCCCACTAAGTGCTTTAAACAAAAATTCTTCTCTTGCTAATACAAAGGCAACTCCATTTAAATACCAATATAAGATAAAATTACTTGTTAAAGCTCTATGAAAATAACAATATTAATGATAATTATTAGATAGGTAGAGCTCCTAATTATAATATTTTATTGCTTTTTCTTTTACTACATCCTTTTAGACCCCTTCCTCTTATATCCTTGTTCTCTTGAACAGGATAGCTGTTATGCTGTTTGAAATAAAGAGAAATTTATAAGCAAAGAGTATTCCTGAGGTAGAAAGCTCAACCCCATCCATGGTAGGACAGTGGCCCCACCTGTGGCTGGAACAAAGCTTGGTGGAAGCAAGCAATAGAAATCCAATTAAAGCTGCATTAAAGCACAGGCAGTAGAGGGTGGTCTAATTCCCCCAGCTCCCAGGCAGTATTGCTATGTGTACTCAGCACCTGTTCCAGGAGCTGGTGGCACAGGGAAGCATGGATGTGCCCAGCTGGGTGGGAAGTACCTGGCAGTGTGATATTCCCAGGGGATGAAAACTATTTCTTGTGTGTCCTTGATGGTGCTGACAAATAAAGGCTGAGTGACTTTGTTCATGCCTGTCTCCCATCTCAGCTGTAACTCACTAAATATGCAGCCTCCTGCTAGATAGCTAAAACTCCAGCATTCCAGATCTTGTCCATAAAAAGCATCTTTTACTAACATCCTTCTCTTGGTATCAAGCATTCTGCAGCACTTGTAACCACACCCCAGCACGTGCTTGTCACTGACTTTTTCATCCCACATTCCTTCAATTCATTAACTCCCTTCCAAGTACAAAAATGTGAGGTTCCCACGTTGTCAGTGGCAACAGTACATCAATCATCCCTAGCACAGCTCCCTGTGTGACACACCAGCTCCTGCTTTCCTGCTGAAGCCTGGAGGAGTGAGCAGGCACTGAAATACAGCCGAGGACCTGAAAAGCCTTCACAGGAATACATCATCAATATGCTTCTAACAAATGTGTCCAGTGAGAGATGCTGCTTTTGACAAGGCAGCAGACAGACTCCTCTCAAAAGCTGCCAAGAAATGGCACAGTCCTAATTCCCCCTATCACCAAAAGGTGTTGCTGTCCAGGAGTTAACACTGGTACTGAGCCAGATGTTTCACCTCAGAGAAGATAAGGCTGAGAGGGGCTGGGAGAGACAATGTTTTTGTTCAGAGCTCTGCTGCTGATAAGAGGAAGATAACAGCAAGTGGTTTTCTCTAACTGTATCAAACAAATGTGGTCTGAAATGGAATATCCCATATTTACATACATTTACTTTCTATATGCCTCTATATCCAGCCTGATCTGTAGCTTTTTTCCTTGAGTTAATCAAACATTGTTCTTTCTAGAACTCTGTTAATACCAACACATGGCCTGGCTTTTCAAATTTTATAATAGATCAAAATGAAATGTCCCAGATATTGCACTGGAAAGACTGAAAGGAGTTACTGTACTCACCACTTGTCCAGTTAGCCTGGTAAAAACAACTTGTCACAACTCCTTGCCAGAATTGATACATACTTGGGAATGATAAAAACCAGTAGCTCTCAATAAAAGGCCAGGACCAAGGCTGCAAAGAACCAGTGTGAATCACACTGCAATGCCACTTACATTGAGCTGTTGTACTGCATGGGAACCAAAAAGTCCTCCAGAAACTTGCATAGCCAGGACAAAACTCAAAGATAAATCATAAAAGTGAGGGCTGAAAGACCAAAACAGTAACAGAAATCCAAGCAAAAGCAATGAGTTTTAAGAGAGGACAGAAAATGCATTTCAGGTGTGTCTGTTTATGTGCATATAAACCTTACTCAGTCTAGGAAAAGACAACATGAAATCAATAACAGAGCAAATTATAGCTGCTCCCAAAAAAAGCACAAGTGATACAAAACCCCTCTCCTAGCTACTACAAAGAAAGAAAAATACAGCAAATATTTCACCGCTGACTAGAAAAGGAACTGACTTCTAGGGAAATCAGGTTAGCCTAAATACTGTAGATATATGATATGTTCTTATACTTTACTCATGAAGTTATTCATTTAAGCTTTCTGAGGCCATGGACATAAATAACAAAATATGATATGATATTGTATGATATGATACGGTATGATATCATATTGTATCACATCATATCATATACAATAATGTCTTACTCTAAAGTAAGAAGGCAGCCTGGCACCACTGCTCTCTTCTAAAGCATCTCCCTCCTGATGCCCAAAAGCTAGGCTGGAAATAAATCCCCATAGACTGGTGTCTACAGAGCAGGTATTTGTTTATTGCTGTGCCAGTGGTGAGTGTTTTGTGGCTAATTGGCTTTGCACTGGCCATTTTTTCATTAGCACTATACTTATCTATCTCTAAAGCAGGTGGATACCTGGTGAGTTTTTTCTTCTTTTTTTGTCTGTTCAGCTTAAGCAACTAGTTAACCATATACTAGCCATTTCATTGTATAAAAAGCTATTTATATCTGGTTATATAGGTATAAAAAGCTATGATTCAGGCTAGATATATATATATATCTTATAACTCAAGCTACATAAGCACCTTGTAACTTTGATCTAAGTTATACAGGCATCACTGCAAAGCAGCTACTCAGCATGGCCCTTGTGGCAGGCTTAACACCCTTAAGTTACTGCAGAGCCATGAACTTCAAGTGTAACAGAAATTAAAAGTGCAAATATCAGCTCAGAAACAGGAAACCTTGCCCCAATTATTTCTTTGCATAGTTTGTTGGTTTTTAAGAGGGATCCTGGTCTGATAAGGTTATCTGGGGATAGAAGCAGATCCTTAAACATGAAGGCTTTGTTGCAACCAAAGCAGATGGAGACACAGAGCCCACAGAAGCAGCATCTGGAAAAGGCAGCTGCTTCATTTAAAGCAGGAAGCAGCTCTGCTGGTTTTAGGCAGCCTTGTTAGCAAACTGGAACAGGAGTGGAGACTGCTCAGGATGTGGTGATGAATGTGCTATTCTGCTGCCTCTGCAGCTGTGGAAAACACAGGCTGTTCAGGGAGCATCCCTTCTGACACTGGCTTAGGAGCAAAGTCTGCACAACATTTTGAACAAGAAAATAAAGCTGCTATCAGCATATCAAATTGTGAGTTAGTTAAAGCAAAGACTATGGCCATAGGAAACAAAACAACCCTTATTTTTCTTAGTTTCATATCACAGCTGACTATGTAGAAAAATATTTTAAGATGACACCTTCTGGTTGGTTTTATACCACTGACCTGACGAATGCCAAGAATCCCAACCATTGTGCATCTCCGCTTCTGTGACAACTTCCTGTGCAGCCACAACCTCTGCATGATGACTAAAGAAGAGAATCCTAGTAGGGAAAAAGCCAACAAAACCCAACAAACCAAAAGGCACAGGAGACACACAGGCAGCTTCCACAGATGTTGATATATTTCATAGGAAGGCAATGGGAGCTTTTTCTTGTGGAGTAGATCCATCTTAGCCAATAACCTGTTATTGTTTAAGTGTTCCCATTAAGGCTGGACTCCAAAGGGTGGTCACTGCCTGAACAGATGCTTCAGAGCTTCATTCTAACTGTTAGGAGCCCTTGAAAACCTACACAGGTGATGAAGAGAAAAATGCCAATAATATCTATCATTAGCAATTGCAACATATTTTCTCATTTATCATAGTGCCACCTCTCAGAAAAACCAGCATGGATCAGCCATGATCAACGTAGGGTGTAACACCTTTGAGTATCTGAGAAATGTTATACCCTTTTCACCTTGAAATTTTCACCAAAATTCTTCACCCTGCCCATGGAATAAATAAAGTTTTTCCTGCATCAGAAAAAATCTGAAGGTTGATCTGGTGGAAGAAAACTCATTCATCTCTATGATGAGATGACAAGTTCACCACATAGGTAGAAGTGCAGCACCTGTGTTTCCACTCCATTTCAATTACATTCTTTGTACAAATAATAAAACTGAACTCATCAAAGGATGAGTATCAAATTAATACAGCAGATTTTTTATCATCCTTCTTACAAGCAAGGTGAAAAATTAACTTGATGGATCTACACTGTGTCCCATCAGACAGACGTGGATGGGTGATATTGAGAGTAACTTCAGGCATCTAATTCAGGTTCCAGTGTTCAAAGCCAAGGTCACTCTGGAAAGCCTTTGGGAAGCGCAGACCCCAAACACTAGTGTCTTGATTAACCCTGGGAGGCACCTACTGTATCATCTCAGTGGAATCTGGTAATTTATACCAATACCCCTGCAGAGCAACAAATGAAAAGACATGTAATTCACTGAAAATTCAGACTGGGATGTGAAGCTGCATGAAAAACGCAGAAGAGTCTTATTGATTTCTATAAATCCCAGATCACTTTCTTCTTCTGACCATCTCTTAAATATTTAATGGTCAGGACCAAACAAATATTTCACTGAAATCTAGGTTTTGACTCATAGACAGCATACACAGGTTGTTGAGGTGATGATTTGAAAGCTACAAAAATGCAAAGCAATGTCAGAAGCTATTTTTTTATGAGTCAGACATAATAAATACACACACATTGAAATCCTTGAATTTCTTGATTGAAATGTCAAAACTTTTTTGAAAGGCTTAGGGAGAAAACATTAATTTTCTTCATAAACAAGATGAGGTCACTTGGAACATGAAAGGAAGTATACATGAAATCACAAGTTAAATCAAAATGTTACTATTAACAGCTGAAGGAAGATAAAAGAGGATGAAATTCCCAACTCTAAAGTGGCATTGAAGGCTGGTTCAATGACTATAAAATTCAGTGCAAATCTGAGGGCAAGACAATCCCCCTGATGATAATTACCAGGTCCTGGTATTAGCAAGAAAAGGGCATTTTTATCATTACAGATGTACCTAGAAGAAATGTTATTACCCATTAAAGTCCTCTATTATTCTGCTGTCAGTTACCATCTGTTAATGAAGCCTTCATGATCTGACAGTTCATTCTCTAATTGTCACCCTGTGCCAGTCTCTGGTTCACAGCACACTTTGAACTGAGCCTTCATATATTATACATTTCATGAGCTGAGTTTTGCAGGCTTCACCTCTGATGTGATCTTTATCTCCTCCCTAAGTGACATCCTCCCATGCAGCCAGCCCATGGCTGCAGAGAATCCTTTGTGGCTGATAAATTACAGACTTCTCTGCTATTCTGACAGTGGAAGAGCATCCTTATGATCAAGCATTTCTTTCAAAGTTTGCAAGTCTCCTCTGAGACAGTCAACTCGAATGTTTGTCATTAAGAGGTATTTAATGCTAATTATCCTGCCATTCCTCAGCTCTCTGTCCAGAGTAGTTAAGTTTCCATAGATACCATTTCGTAGCTCTGTTGAATAGCACCCTTTCAGAAAACTGTATTTTTTCCCCTCAAGACAAGACTGCTTATACCTAGAACCCTGTACAATTACATTTATGTTTTAACATTTCCTGTGTACTCTGATGTCTCTCAGATGCTTCTCTCCCATGTGATATTCCCACCACTACATAGAGGGAGGTGCTTCAGGTGTGTGTGGCGTTTTAATAAAAGGTCCACAAATATTCAACACACTGAGGGGGAAGCCACAAAAGCCAGTTAAAAGGAAACTCTCAAAGAAACAGATTTTAATTACTTCTTTTCTCAATTTTAGATGGCAAAGTCTTCTTTGCAAGGGATGTGTATATGCTGGAATTCTACAATTAGAGCATTCTCCAGGGCAATAAAAAAAAGGCCAGGGGTTATTAATCAAAAACCAAAGCAGGTGTCCAAATAACCAGGCTGCAATTCCCTCTTCCCCCACTCTCCCTGCAACAGCTGTCACCGCAGCACCTCTAGAGATTTGGGGAACTCAAGCTCAGTTTTCTCCTCAGTCTTTCAGCTCCCATCCTGAATACATGAATGAAGACAGGGCTAAACGGTTGTACCTCTGCCACATCACAGAAGGAAACATGAGCCCCAGACAATATAACCAAATTTCACCTGTGTAACTCAAATATGTTGCCTTTTCAGCTTTGAATGGTCTGACATCAGGCCAGGTCTGTGCACTGCCTTCCAACACCAATGGCTAATTCCGATGCTCTCTTCTGATCTCTCTTGTGATTCTGATATCCTTTCCTCCAACACATCAGGTATCTCAGTTTAGTCACTTATGAATGAGTGTTTTCAGAATTGATGTTCATTTGTTATTTAATCTTACATTGTCCTACTAGATGGAGGCTGCTCTCAACAGCAAAGCCCTAATTATGTTTCCCTTTGATGCAAGAATTCATCATCTGCCTCTGGTTATGACCAAGGCTGAGATTTTGAAAACCAAGAGCTAATTATGGTTAATATGGAACATCCAAATCAGATCAGGCCCAGTGACTTAAATCCTGTCTCCCACAGAAAGCTTTCCTGGGAAAAGAGCATGAAAACAAAGCAATCATATAATGATTACTTCCCCAGAATGAAATGAAACTTCCCCAGAACACCCTCCTAGTCTCCAAGGATTTGCAGTACAGGGAATTCTTGAGAATGGAGTTGCAGGTTTGTGTGTAATTACCCTCAATGGATAAATTTATGGTCAGAATTTACATGAACTTTCAGTATCCACTATGCCCAGTGACTTCTGATACAGATAAAAAATGCAGGTTTAGGGATGCTGGGGAGAATATTGTGAGTCTGTGCTTACCATCAGCTTGCCATGTTCGTGGCTGGGGCCAGGGGAGATCCAGAGAGCAGCCGTGCCTCCAGCTTATTCCTGGGGAATGCCATCTACTGGTGGAAAAGAAGCTGTTGTGAAAATACATTCAACTGCCAGAAACACTGTTTGCCTAGAACCTGAGTATCAATCATTCTGACTAGAATTGCCAGATTAGCAGGATTACGTATCTGGACATTATCAGTGCAAATGAAAGAGGTGACATGCCAGGGGAAAAAGGAACTTTTCCAAGGATTAAGGAAGAAGCAACTAAAAGTGTGAAATAAGTCGCAGTCTGGGTACCTCTGATTTTTGCAATGCTCTCATTACCAACACAATGTGAAGAGACATTTTTGGAAGTCTGTCCAGCCCTCACTGAGTGTATTCAGAGAACATTTGGTTCTCTATAATGTACTTGCAGCCAAGAGATAAAATTGGGATGACATCCTTTGATGCTGGCAACATAAATGAAATTGCCTAAGTGAAACACTGATCCATGAAGTATCCAGGATGGGAAGCACACCAATGCCAAACATGCCAGACTGCTGAACTGGTAACACAGGGTACCAGGAATAATAGGTAAAACTGCTGAATGAATCCAGAAGGAGCAAAAGGAAATAAAAGTACTTGTAGTGCTTATATTTTGTTACCATGCTGCTCAGTTCTAATAAAATTCTGGTGCAACCTTAAGGCAATTGCCTATGGGATGACTATTTCTATTCATTGCAGCCTAATTAAGATTAGGTAAATCATATTTCAAATCTCTCATCTGTATCCATCAAACTCACAAGTCTTACTTCTTGACAAATTGTTAAAGCAACAAAGCCAGACATGGAGGGGACCTCAGGCTCATGATGTTTGGATGAATTCCCATGGAGTGGGACATGGCAATCGTGGCCTCCCCTGAACTGCACAACACAGAGCAGACCCCGCTCAGCCCAGCCTGCCCCTCTCCCCTCTGGCTCTGCCTCTTTGTCACATGTGAGCACAAGGGGGTTTCCTTAAGCAGCAAGTCACACAGGCAGAGGATGGAAACCGGTTTCTTGATGTCTGAGCAGGCGATGATGCCTCTCAGCAAGAACCAAAGGGTTGCAGTCTGCTTTCTTTGTGCCAGAGCCATTCCCTTGCTAGTGCCTTAAAACCAGGCTGGGATTACTACACCAGCTGCTGCTACTGACACCCACACCAAAGAGCCACAGCCACATCCCTCACAGGACTAAGGTCTAGTGGATGTTTCCCTACTGAAAAAAAGAAAGTTCCTCCTCAGTAAATGGTAGGTAGCACTGTGAACTCTGAAGCAGACGCCCTTCCACTGTCACTGATCAAAAAGTTGACTTTTCTCTGCATGTGTGGAAACAAGAAAAAAATGTGAACTGCATCATATGCAGGAAGATTTCTACAAAACATTAAAAAAAGTGAAGGGAATCAGTAGGCAAGCAAAACCCTGCCTGGCAAAGGGTATATGGCGAATAGGAAATGCTCGTGGCAGAATTTAGTTTTCCCCATTCATTTAACTAGGATCAGCTCCAACAGCAACATTTCATTTCCCAAGTGATAAAGGCTTATAGGCATTTTCTCAGAGAGTCTAAAAATCATTCCTTTTTTCTTGGCCAAAATACCAATCACTCATAGCAAAAGGATAGTTGACAACAACCTCTAAACATAAAATGGGGCTATTAACAAGTACATATTTTGTCAAGATTTGCAAAACTACTAATGTGTAGTTTCTTTTAAATAAGTGAAGGTTCCAGCTATGGCATCCCCCTCTTGAAGTGTGCAACAATTGCCCTTTAGCTTCAGTAAAGCTTTGGTATCAGAGAGCATGTGGCACACCAAGAAAACTGCCCCCATGTGAAAGTATCTTTGTAAAGAGCAACAAGAAGAACATTATGTACACTGTGCTATTTAGAAAAGGCACAATGATTTAGCTTTGGGTTCAGATGCAGGCAAAGACCCAATGTAAATATATTTATTACCTTGCTTAACTGTAAGAAGATACCAAGGAGGTCTTCAGCACCCTCTGGCCCAACAGGCTCTACAGCAGCTGGAGTGTACCCCCTCTCCAGGTGGTTTCCCCAGTACTTTTGGAAGCTGATTTTGGCCTGTTCTGGGAAAAGTTTTATCTATCTGCTATGTGGGAAAATCATTCTGTTTTTCTGTCATTGCTCTGGACAGACTCACCCACATATGCTCGAGTCATGGGAAATGGCATGATTCAGACAGCTCTCAGAAATTACTGGAGGATATCTTTGGAAGTGAAAACAATTATCAGGAAATCACAGGGGAAAAAAAGGTAAAATTTCAGAACACATTGGTATTGATATGCCTTGAAAAAAAAACCACTACATCTTTCATTTTCTTGGGCCATTGTCATTCTTCTTTACTAACTCTAACAACTTACATATCTTAGAGCAAGAAAATGCTTGAAGTCTGGATTTTAAGACCTGCTGTTCTGAGAGTGCTGCCCACCTAATGCACACTTGTATCTGCTGTCTGCAAGGTCTCTGAACAGCACTAACACCCTCTTCAACAATAAGTCTCCAAAATGCAGAGTTATGGACTGATAGTTCATGGTTTTAGGAACAGAGTTTTGTTAAGACATCATCCCTTGTCAAAGCAGCAATAATAAAGGAGCATTAAAAGGCAGTAAAGGCAATTATGTGCCTTATTGAGAATCTCAAAAATCTTCCAGGAGGAAAAACACTACAAAAGCTACTTCACATAAAGAACACAGGTTTACATGCTGCAAACTCACTGAGCTGCTGTAAAATTACTTTAGAGGAGTTAAAGAATATAGCAATTATTCATGAAAGAATAAATTCTTCCATGTTTTCCTGGTGCTTGAGATATTTATTTTTTTTCTTTTGAGTCTCTTGGCTGACTCTTTATCTTTTATATACCACAACACAATCAGAGAACAGTTAATATCACAAGCTTGATCCTGTCCAAACTGAAGTGAATGGAAAACTGCCAATGGGGCTCAAAGAGTAGAGAAAATGAGTCCCCAAACCAGGAGTTAATAATAATCACAAGCTCCATTGTTCCTTTCACTTTTGTTTTGCATGGCTTTACTTATTTGCTTGAGGGAGAAAATGATATGGGGACACGTAAAATGAGTATTTTCCTCACACATGTTAAATATGCAGATACACTTTCTGTCTCTGGACTGGCTGCATCATAAGCAGTTTAAATTGCAAACTATCCTCAGTGGAGCTCCTGATTTACAGAGATTAACTGGCCTGGAATTTGTACTTCTAGCATTGACAAAGGCTTTGTCTTTCCCCCTGAGGAAAAAGCCAGTCCACTGTTACCCTGAGAACACATGCTTCACCCCAGACAAATAATAGAGAAGTTTGCCAACAAGCTTGCCAACAAGCTGCTCTTGTTGTCTTACCTGATGCCCATTGGAATAGTTCTCTTTAGAAAGCTGCTGTGATTGCTTCTAAACTTATTTCAAACTGCTGATTTATGCAAATATTTTATAAAAAGAGGAGTTTACCACATGTGAAACATTGGCTGAATTAAGGGAAGATTATGCATTGGTTTTGAGCAAGCTCTGTTGTCTTTTAGTGATAAAGGGGACCTACTGAAGGCAGCAAATCCCAAAGTGCTCTCAGCCTCCACAGAACTCTCATGGAAAGGGAGGCAAAGCCCATCCCTCAATGGCCACGTATTTTAAGGCAGATGAAGATCCAGTGGGCCAAATCAGGAGAGCAGACATAAAACTGCATTTCCTCTTCTGAATTACCCTTCAAAGTCAACAAAGCTCAGCAGCCTGAGCAGCTCTTTCAGGGGTCACTGTGTCCCCCTCCTGCTCCCCGGGCCACCTCAGCCATCGTGCTGAGGGAGGCCCAGGCCCTTTCTGGCTGCTCTTGGGTTTGGTTTTTGGAACAGAGCTGCCTTCCGTGGTAACAGTGGCTCCTTGACATCACTACTACAATGCACTTAAACACCGTCCAAGGCCACTGCCAGTTTTGGAAAGAGACGCCTCAGAAATACCTCATTCCTGCAAATTTTGTGGGAAGGAGTAGCCAGGCAGGGCAGTGGACCCTTGTTAGCGCTGTCCTGGAGGGAAATGCTGAGGCAGAGCTCGGCAGAGGATGGATGCCCCGAGGGCGAGAGCACACAGCCCGTCCGGAATGGCAGAGAGCAGAGACCATCGGGGAGCGCCGAGAGCATGGGGACGGGCTGCGGTACGGTGTGGGGAACAGGGCAGCCAAAGCAGCCTGCCCCGGCAGCGGCTGCGAACGGGCTGGGAGAGACCGGGAGAGGCGCTGGGAGAGGCGCTGGGAGCGTCACGGCTGGGGAGGGGCGGGCAGCGGGCTCGGGGCGCTCCTGCCCAGCCCCAGAGCCCCGGGCTGGGGAGGGGCGGGCAGCGGGCTCGGGGCGCTCCTGCCCAGCCCCAGAGCCCCGGGCTGGTGCACTCCCCTCTCCCTAGAGCCGCCACCGCACCCCAGGAAGTTTTGCCGAAGAGGCTCCGACCCCAGCGGCGGGCGGGTTGGGCTGGGCAGGGCAGGACGAGGGAGGACAGGGCAGGGCTGCACCGCCCGGCCCTTCGCTCCGCCCGGCGGGGCTGAGCGGGGCGGGGCGGTGCCGCAGCCGAGCTCCGGGTCCGGCAGTGCCGCGGGCTCTGTCTCCGCCGGCACCATGGGCCGGGACGGGCTGTGGCTCAACGTGTCCGGCAGCGCCTGTGCGGCGGGCGGGCCCTTCCCCGCCGGCACCGCCGCGCTGCTGGCCGTGCTCATGGGGCTGCTGGTGCTGGCCACGGTGCTGGGCAATGCCCTGGTCATTCTGGCGTTCGTGGTGGACCGGAGCCTCCGCACGCAGGGAAACTTCTTCTTCCTGAACCTGGCCGTCGCCGACCTTCTGGTGGGTGAGTGCCGGGGCGCCGCGGGGCGGGGGGTGGCTCCGCCCGTGTCACCGCCGAGCTCTGTCCGCAGGAGGCTTCTGCATCCCCCTCTACATCCCCTACGTGCTGACGGGCGAGTGGAGGCTCGGCAGGGGCTTGTGTAAGCTGTGGCTGGTGGTGGACTACCTGGTGTGCACCGCCTCCGTCTTCAACATCGTCCTGATCAGCTTCGACAGGTTCATCTGTGTCACCAGAGCGGTAAGGGCTGGGCAGGGGTGCCAGCGGGGCGGAGGGGCTCCAGGGCTGCCCTTCCAGGCACGGGGGTTCGCTTAGAGCACCTGAGCCTCTCTCGAACAGCACATGAGACAGGGGCGAGCTTCTCTCAGTCCTGGAAACCGTTCTGGGAGTGATCGGCTTTGCCAGAAAATGCATTGCCTTCTCACTTTTACAGTGGAAGAGGTACTCTGCTTTAGAAACGCACAGGCTGTGTCTGCAGAGGGAACAAGGTGTACTTATCTCCTCCCCAGCTGCATCTTGAATAAACTTTAAAGTATTACCCAGCTGAAGCAGAGGTGCTCCCTCAGGACACGGCCATGCCCCCGTTGATAGCCCACGGCAGCCCAGCTGCGGCACAAGGCAGAGACCTGCTTGCAGTGGGGATTGAACTGTCAGGGCAATTTGATGTGTATGGGTCAGAAGTGGCAGATTATAAATTAACATCTTGCACAGGATGCAAATGCCATTTCTGTTATGGCCACAGAAACAGCTCAAGTCGTGTCTGCAGCACACCACCTATTAAAAAAGGAAGATTAGATTTTGCACCTAATTTTCACCTAGACCATAATGCTTCAAAGTATTTTGGATGGTGTCAAAATAACACATTTTACCTGTTAATAGGTTTCACACTTCTACACACACTTCTTGGTTACGTTCCACCCAGTTTCTAAAGTGTTCATTTAAGTTTGTTGCTCATTTAAATCACAAAAAGTACAAAGAGAGACTGCAGAAACAATTCAGCAGTTTTACCAACTTCTTTTTGAAGAGAAATGAACAGATTAATTCTTTAACAGTCAACACTCAGAATTCCTTTATTTTCTAGGTTCTGAATTAGCCATGAATTTTTCTTTCATAAACCAATCTCTCATGACTATGCACATAGTATAAATATATAAACTAGACGGTTTCAGAAACAGAAATGGAAACTGGTCTTAATAAATGAAAATAATAATCCACTTTAAAATACTTCAAATTAATCCCTCATATAAAAATCCCTCCCCAAGCAAGAGTACAGAAAATGACTGTTGGGTTAGGGCAGTTATGAGAACATATAAGCAGGTCTATCTGAAGTTCCAAATTATTCTCCATCTCAATGAAAATAGTAACTTCCTCCAAGACTGCACCTGAAATCATTCATAGCTTTGTTAAGGACTGCAAAATCAGACCAAGTTCAGACACACTCAGGTTTCCTCAGCTCTGTGGCTCCTCTACCAGAACAGCACTGGAGATCAAGGCCCACAGATGGGGGCAGTAAACATGAACCCTGTACAGAATTTAAGAATTTCATATTCCAAAGGCCGTGTGGCTGCACCGTGGAGATGTGAAGGGTGAATTCCAAGCCACTACATGAGTATTTGTCCTCAGGGACAAACATTCCAGGGAATCAGAAATAAAGAAGATGATCTTGACTTTAAGATTCTGATGAATTCCATTGCTGATATGGCTTACTGACTCAGTATTACTGACACATTATTTCTGCACCTTAGCTTCTTGTTTTCTAAATAACAGAAATCAGTTATTCTTCTGTAAAGCACTTTGCAGACCACAACACTCCATCTATACACCTTAACTGCAAACAGGAATTCTTTAAGTACTTCATGAAAGAATGAAATTAAGTATATCAAACAGAAGAAGGTGTTGTAAACTTTTTGTGTGATTTTCACATTAAGAAAGAGTCTCTCTACAAAGTAGAAATAAAAGAACTTGCCTGATATTCTGTGAATTCAAACCCTTTTACATATTTCAAATTATTTAAAAAATCCAAATAAAGGGTCCAATAAATGTTTTTAACCATCCTGTAAAGAGGTATGACAGCTAATGCAATTAAATATGAAACTAGTGACACCCAATTCTGGGAAGAGCAGTGGTTATTTGCTTTGAAGGACATTTGGTTTTCAAGCTTTTAAGATATGATGCACTTCTCAGAACTTATCCAATCACCTTGATAAGATTTCTTGAAGGCATATTCCAGAAGTAACTATTCTGTGACACCAGTAAGCTTGGTCTAAAAACCCTCATCCCAAAACCAGTTTCTCACCAACCCTCACAAGTGACAGAGAGGGCCATGCTCCAGAGCAGCCACATGGGAGATGTGTAATGTGTGTGACTTTTGTCCCTCAGGTCAGCTACAGGGCTCAGCAAGGGATGACCAGAAATGCAGTACTGAAGATGATGACTGTATGGATTGCTGCTTTTCTCCTCTATGGGCCAGCCATCCTCAGCTGGGAGCACATTGCCCAAAAGAGCATCCTCCCTGAAGGAGAATGTCATGCAGAATTCTTCTACAACTGGTATTTCCTAATGATTGCCTCTACTGTTGAATTTTTTACACCTTTCATCACTGTTATGTACTTTAACTTAAGTATTTACCTTAACATCAGGAAACGCACATTGCTCCGAAATGAAAACCTATCACTTGGTCAAGAGGACTGTGAAATGAATTGCCAGGGGGAAAAAAGGGAACATACTGTGTTTTTTGTAAAGCCAGCTAACAGAGACAAACATGAGAAGAGAGCTAGCAGCCTTCTTCCCCCAAGGAAGGCTCAAAGGCTTCAGGCCTCAGCTGAGCTTGACCATCAGCCATCAAATCTGAGTGCCAGTCTTGACCTTCCACCCCTGCAGGTGGATGTGAAGACCAGGCCTCCCAGGAATGGCTTCTCCAAAGCAACAGAAAGCCTTTGCCACCCCAGCAGCAAAGTGGACGTTGCTAACATTATGGCAAACAGATTTAGGCTTTCCCGGGATAAAAGAGTAGCAAAGTCTTTAGCAGTTCTTGTCTGTGTGTTTGGCTTGTGCTGGGCTCCATACACACTGCTGATGATCATCAGGGCAGCCTGCCATGGGCACTGTGTGCACTACTCCCTCTATGAGATCTCATTCTGGCTCCTGTGGGTGAACTCAGCCATTAACCCTGTTCTCTACCCACTCTGCCACATGAGCTTTAGGAAAGCCTTCATAAAACTCCTGTGTCCACGAAAAGCCAAAATTCATCCTGACATTTTGATGTGAAAAGTAGGAAGGCTGAAAATTAGTACATGTTGTATTTGGTGGGAACACCAAAAAGCAAGTATTGCAATACCTGCAAATATTTATGGAATACTGGAAAGTAGGCACAAGTGTAGATATTTATGAATATGTAGAAATACAGTCATCCTTGTAGCTGGGAAAATCAGCAATGGAAAGAAAGGTCATTTTTCAAAGCTCTTTGGGAAATTACACCAACAGTGTATTCGCTGGTAATGGTGCACTAGTGTTGAAATGCTGAACACAAAAAATAACTTTCATGGCTAATAATTAGAGTTCAGGCTGTGTCACTTTTACTAACTGTAAATATTGCTGGAATTTCATAAAGCATTAACCTTAGATCTGTTATATCTTACCCCAAACCTCCTTCAAGACATCAAGAATCTCAGTTGTTAAGTCTAGGAGGCTTTCCCTGCTTCCACTTACTGACAAGCCAGACAAGGCATGACCAAAGATAAAAATGCAGGAAAAGCATGGGACAGGAGGCAGCACAACAGTGATGTTACCAGAGAAGCTGAGCAACTGTAGCAGGTAAGGGAGTACTGATGTGAGGGAAAAGGTGATGGAAATGGAAGAGAGTGGAATATTTAGTAGAACAAAGTCCAGGAACAGAAGTATAAGGGGTTTTGAGCTTTTTAATAGGAGATACAGGAATTGGTAACTTACACACTGGAAGAGTTTCACTAGGAGTTCCCTCCCTCAGCAGTGACTTCCTGCCCCCCACCAGGGTCCTGCATGGGCAGGAATCTACTGAGGTCAAAACCCCACTCCTTACAGGGCTGAGGGTATTACTCTGTGCTTTGCTGTAAGGACAGAGTAAGCCTAAGCAGTCTATGAGATCCATGACAGAGCTTTAGGTAAACTTCCCTTCCAGTAATTTTTAAAACATTTACAGTTGGACCTTTACTATTTCTGGTTAGATTAAAAAAAAAAAAAAAGGTGTTGTTTTCCCCTATCCCACCCATTGAATCTTTCCATCCATCAAGTCTCTAGTGGTCAAGAAAGTATCACTTCAAGTGTTGAGATATTTCCCAGGTTATGCACCATGACTGGCATGACTCAAAGTCTGTTACAATTTACAGCCTTGCTACAGCCCAAGAGTCTCTGCCATTGTGCCTGTGCCACAGGAGCAGCTCCCACAATTGATTCTGAGTTTGGAGTAGATTTGTCTCACAAGGTGTCACATTGAGCATCACTAATGATACAAGTTTGTTCCACTATCACCAGCATTTACTACATAACCTAACAGACGCTTTCCTTTGCTGATAGTTACTGAACAGCTCTAGTTGTTCATTGCCATAGTCAAAATGCATGGTAATACAATTGATCTTAAAGTTTACAGGCAGTAAAATTATTTACTTTGCAAACTTTCAATAAAAGTAATTAAGAGCTGTGGAAGAGTCCTAACTGTGTAGCCCTAACAAGTGTGACAGGATGAAAAAGCACCAGTCTACAACATTTGGGTGACTGCAGTTGAAAATGCAAAAACTGGTATTTCAAAGACACTTCCTAAGTTACAAGGACTGACACTGAGGACTAAACAAACATAGTTAGCAAATACTGTAAACTAGGAGGGCATATCCCTACACTATGAACATATCCACATGAACATAATCACCACATTGAGCTATGGATGTGCTACAACAAAACAGCTTAACAGTTCTCCTATGAGGAACAGTTTCAACAGATACAGAGCAACATGAAGATTTTTTGAATCAGCATCAGTTATAAACCTGGGGAAGTAAAGCCTTTAAATTATTTCCCCATTCATTCCTCCTTCTTTCCAAGCCAGACTTAGTCATCAGTATATTAATGATCTAATTGTTGTCTACTCTGCAATTGTTTCCTAGGATTGTATTTGCCTTTTTCTGAAAAACAGGTAGCACTAAATTACTGAACAATCTCACCAAAATCTCATTTAATACCCAATCAATCCAGGACACACTTTCAGAAAACAGTGGTCACTCAAGGAGTAATGCAGTTCAATGTTATCTTTAGAACAGCACGTTCAGTCAAGGCAAACCAGACAGGTCAAAACTTCCAGCAACCAGCATTAACCCATGGACAGGACCAGCGTAGCAGCAGCTGCCACTGGCCATGCTCTACTGCTCAGGTTCCTACAGCACTGTCATTCAATTGCCACTCTCTGGCACAGAATCCAGTAGGATTCTTCCTCACTCCAAGTATGTCATAAAAACATTCTGAAATGTGAGCACACATCATTTCAGCACCATGTGGAGAAACACTGGCTTTGTATCACAAACTCCCACATTAGAAATGCCAGCAGCTGCCCGGCTCAGCCAGGGTAACTATGCCTTGATTTTTCTGTCCCTACAAAACCGAAGTTCTTTCACTTTTATCAGAAGGTTCAACATTAGCTTTGGGTTCAACAGTGGGCTCTGAAGAGACATGAAACAACAGGTGTTAATAGCAACTTTATTGTTTCACCGGTGCAAAATCATGATACTGAATAAACTTGTGTAATGCATTTTCCCCTAAATTTACAGTAATGAAGGTTATACATATCTATATAGATTGCAATTTCTCTATTTTTTTATACTATTTGGAACAAAATTATCTTGATAAATATGCCCTGTGCACAGTACTGGCCCTCACTGAATGTCACAGAGCCTTAATATGCAAAATATAACTTCTGTTTTTGAACATGGTGCTTTAAAACTCTCCAAACATGCATTAATATATTCTAGTTTTAGGGAAAAATATTACACTTAGTCTCAACTCGCATTAAAAGAAAAGCACAAGCAGAATTTGACATACAATAATCCCAAAAATCTGATGCTCTGTAAGGATCAGACACAGTTTCAGCTGACAGTCACTGCCAGTTTAGAGCTCTAGTGCTACAGAAGCAACAGTGAACAGACAGAAGAGAAATCAGAACTGAAGAGCCCTACCATGTCACATGGATTTCAAAGAAAGTTTCAGCCATGCTAACTGATGAAACCTGTAGTTGCTGGTCCAACCTTCCAAATTTGTTAGAGTACTCAACACAAGTGTTTGAAGTGCCAGACTGAACACATGAATGTTAACTTGACATTTCTGAAAGGCACAACCTAGGAACCTATCTTAAAAAAAAAACAAACATGGTATGTAAATGAAAACAGGTACAGTGAGTGTCTTTCTAAAGAACAAGACCTTCATAAATTGGCCCCTCAGATTCTGGTGATTCCCTCCTCAGACGCAAGTGCTCCAGTGTGTTGTGAAAGTGTTTGTTAATTTGTTCTGTTTCTTCAGTAGACTCAAGGTTTGGGAGATCTTCTCTGATCTTCTGTATAAGCTGATTCAAAACCTGAATTGTCACCTACAGAACACAAAACAGAAGTCATCAACACCACCTGTGTACCAGTGCACAGGCATTAGTTTGAACAGACTTGTCTTTAAGCTATCTGTATTTGGACAATCTTGCAATATGCTGATAAGACTCTATGCAGACAAACTGTTGGGGACTGCCTTCTCTGGTTCTGCACAGGGCCCTTCCAGTTTCAGAGTTCTGTGGAAATTCCCCCATCCCAGCAAAGGTGAAAAACTTGTCATTAGCCTGATAGCTTTGTAACTATTCCAACAGCATTTCTCTCCAGTGTATTCAATGCAAATTTAAAGAGCTTCAAACAAATGGCACACACAATCAGATTGTATATGCACTGTAAGATAATTGTTTCTTATAGAAGTCAGTCAGGATGGTAATATCAGATTTAAAGTTATTCTTAGAGAACAAGCCATGGCTGCCTATGGGCTGAAGTTCAGCACCACACAAAATGCACTGCAGGCCACCAGAGTATCCAGAGAGTATTTTTATATCTGCCAAGTGCTTTGAAATTCAAAGCTTTATTTTCATCTCCATCAGATACAGCATCTCCTATACTAGAGCACCCCTATACTGAGAAGCCAGTTCAGTTATTGCAAAATCAGCAAATCCCTCAAATTTCTTTAGGAATTCTCTCAGAACTACAGGGTATTCTTTAATGTCTGCTCTCAATCAATGACATCAGAGGAGACACTGGTCTCTACTTGACCAAGCAGGTTTTTCAAGCTGCATAACTCTTCTTTACCTGCTAATAGAAAATGGATCAGGTAACTATCTCAGATTATCTATACACACAATTTAAGCTGTTATATGGTGTCATAGCTATTTGTGAAATTAAAGCTTACACCAACGTGGCAGAGTCAGCAGTGACCATGAACACCTGTAAAAAATTTTCTTTTCCTTATATACACATTAAGTTTGGTACCTCTAAAGCTAGAGTCTTACTAGTTTCTCATCTAAGCTCCAGTACGTTTTAATCTAAAATATTTTAGGTATACAAGTCTCACAATATTTAAATTCATAACTAAACTGCAAACATTTCCCCCAATGTGAGAAGAACAAAGTTTAATCCAATACTTTTAATCGCACATCAAGAATTGACTCCTCTCTTATCACAAGAACTTGGGCTTCTCATGAGACTACAGGGCAAGCTGAAGAGAATTTGTGGTTATAAGTGTGAATGAAGAGCTTAAAGAAATATTCTTTAAAAAAGATGCAACAGAGAATGGATTACCACTCACCGCCTCATTTTCCTTTTCATAAAAATAGATATATCTATTCAGAATTTCTATGAAAAGCTGGACTTGCAGAGAAGGGTCCATGCACTGATTTGCTATCTTCAGAGCCTTCTTTAGGCATTCCATCACTCTTTTTCCTCCATGAAGCTAGAAGGAAAACCACCAAAATTACAAGAAATAAAAGAACCTTAGGGAGCTCCAGTATCTCTTCCTTTGGCACACACATCATTTCCTGGGGGTCTGCCACAGAAACACAAAACTACACAAACTGCAAAGAGCAAGCTGTCACTGAAAGCTTACCCTGCCTGACTGCCACCAACATTAGATTTTGTTAAATCACACAGTAGCATGAACAGTTGTTGAAAGCCTTCAATTATGAGATCAAGTAACTCAATTTTGTAGCATGTACCATAATGCATACTTTGAAAAATATGTTTCAAACACTGCTCCTTAAAATGATAACAGCTTATGTGACAAGCCCTGAAGAACACAGAGGATTTTTTTACCTTTACTTCAACAACTTGTATCTGTAATATGGAAGTTTAATAGTTCACATGCAAACTGAGCTAATATAATAAACACAAGCAAAGTGCAACCCAATCAACTAGCCTTTAACTAACTGACACTCAAAAGCTTGCCTGGTACTTCCACCCTTTAATTAGAGTTTTCTCCATGTTTTTATTTATGCAGTTTATGCTCCAGTGAGTTTAGACGTTTCATATATTAGAATAAATTCCAACCAAACCTACATCACCAATGTATTTACTTTAGAAATGCCTACAGAAGAAAGGCAGGACTGTTACTGAGGCAGGATGTGTCCCACTGCTGTCACTTTGTTCTTACCTCCTCTCCATTCTTGTCAGTGTTTCGGCCAGACCAGAACAGATGGGCACAAGTGCTCACAGCTCGGCACTGGTCTGGCTTCTTCAGGAGTTTGGAGGCCGCCAGTGCACACTGAGTCCTCAAAGGCTCGTGGTTCTCCTCACTGAAGCACTTCATCCTCTCAAATGTCCCAATTATTAAGGTGATTGCAGCCAGCTGTGCTTTTGAATCACTGATTTCATCTTCATATAGAGAGAAGGCCTAGACAAGGCAGAAAGCAAGACTCAATCAGAACACATCAGAAAAAAAAAAATCACACTTGCTACTCACACAGCAAGAAACTGTCCAGTTTTGCATTTGTTAAAAGCTTCAGGCAGGAAAAAAAATCTTTCATGTAGAGTGTAAAATCAAGTAAATCCACAGACCAGAAAAAGTCTTACAAGAAATAATATTCAAGTGTCATAGCAAATAAGTGTGATCCTACATACAATCTGGAGTTTTTTCTCATTCAAGCACCTATTCAGACACAGAACTTCAGCAGCAGAAACAGTCCTTGAAGAAGATTTGGTTCTTTGAAACACAGAAAACGACAGAGCAGAAGTTGACGGCAGGTCAGTGATGACGGAGTAGGTAAGAAAAGCACTTGCACTGCTGCTACACGGATGAAGAATCTTCAGAGAACAGACAAATCTTGAACTGTATCTCTAATGCAAAGTACATAATTGCCATGCTGCTCTCATGGTCAGAACTGTGCTACAATAGCAACTGATACAACACAGTGAGCAAACCCAGCTTATCAGCAACTCTGTTTAAAAACATGCATTTAGTAGCAGTATTAGAGGAAAGATTAGGACAAAGCTACAACATGGATAACATGGAACACATTGGCTCTTTATGTGATGGGTAGGAGGGGAAGGTTTTTGCAACAAGTAAGGCTTAAGACCAAGTTACAAGTCCAAATAGATTTTCAGAGTACTTTATAATAGGTTCCAATACAAGGATTTTAATTTGCAAAGCCCAGTATAGCAGTTGTGAACACTGCAGAGTTTAGAAAACTTCCAAAGAGTGCTTGTGGTCAGGGCAATACCAGCTGAATATCAGGAGCTGGAGACA
>VYZP01014272.1:0-18473 GCA_013400635.1 Hypocryptadius cinnamomeus
CTGTTGACATTAGCCTTTTCTTCTTTCTGAATTCGGGCATCAACCAAAAGGAAAACTTTATTTCAGGAAAACTTTTGCTGTGGTTGGAAACAAACTGATTTACAGCAGCAGATATCAGTGTGTCCTAGAGACCTGGGCTGTCAGGTTCTGACTGGGTCCTCCACATGTTGGAAGTCACTCTGGTGGGATTGCTGTTGGTAAGTACATCTTCCCCCAAAGGTAAAGGAAGAGAGTTGGTCAGTGAGTTCATTGGCAGAGAAGCTGGAAGTTACATCCTNTCATTGGCGGAGAAGCTGGAAGTTACATCCTCTCTCATGCCCTGTTTTTTGGTTTCCTTTTATGTTTTGCTGTCCAATTTCATGTAGGGTGGACAGTGTCTAAGCATATTCTCCATTCTCAGCATGTCCTCCCAAGAAATGAGGGATTCAACAGTTACGATTCCACTATAATGTATATGATGCCAGTTTATAAGGCTAGTAAGTACTGCTTTTTTCTCTCAGCACTTATTCTATAGAACATGTTCTACAGATCAAGTCATTTCTCCTCTCAGATTTTCCAAATTCATACTGCCTGGGGAATCTGATCACTGCACATTTAAAAACAGAGAGAAATAAAAGTGAAAAAGAAGGAAAAAAAAGAAAAGGAAAAAAGGAAAAAAGGAAAAAACAAAGTAATTACCTGGGCACTGGGTTTTAGTTTTTGGGGGATTCCCTTTTCTATTTCAGAGGCTATTTAAAAATAAATAAATCTCTGTTTCTATGTAAAGATAAGCTTCTCGGTTGTTTTGACCAATTTAAGAAAACAGAGAATGTTTTACTTTTTTTCTTAATGTCTCCGTTTTTCAAATGCACCTGTTTTGAAATGAAGAGCTTTCATGTTTTATCTCTACTTTTAATTTTTAAATCTCATCAAAACCTATTTCCTGTATTTGACTAAAAATTGTTAATATTTTGGTTATGAAAAACTGACTTTCCCCATACATTTTCATCATGCATTAAAATTCACCCAATTTTTTTTTTAATTCCCCCAGGAAAAGGTTCATCTGGCTGAAAAACTGGTCATAACCCAGGAATGTGAGCTTCCATCCCTGAAAGCAAACCATATCCTGGGCTGCACCAAGTGCAGTGTGACCAGCAGGTACAGGGAGGGGATTCTGCCTCTCCATTCAGCTGAGATCCCACCTGGAGTGCTGTGTCCAGCTCTGGGGTTCCTGACACAAACAAGACATGGATCTCTTAGAGCAACTCTAGAGGAGGGCCACAAAGATGATCAGAGGGCTGGAGCACCTCTCCTATGAAGACAGCTGGGACTGTTCAGGCTGAGGAAGAGAAGGCTCAGGGGAGACTTTATAGCACCTCCCAGTAGCTAACGGAGGGTGATAAGACAGAGGGAGACATTTTATCAAGGCCTGTAGTGACAAGACAAGGGTTAATGGCCTTAAACTGAAAGTGGGTAGATTTAAATTAGATATTAGCAAGAAATTATTCACTTTGAGGGTGGTGAGGAACTGCAAAAAGTTGCCCCAAGAAGTTATGGATTCCCCATCCCTGGGAGTGTTCAAGGCCAGGTTGGATAGCAACTGGCCAGGCTTTTAGCAACTTGGTCTAGTGGAAGGTGTCTCTGCCTATGACAGGGGGCTTGAACTAGATCATATTTTAAGATCCTTTCAAGTCAAATAATTCTTCCCAGTTCCTTCTCAGCTGCCTGCCAAGTCCTCCAGTGCGACCAGACACTTGGTGGTGAGTTTTAAAGTGCTTGTAGGCACTGCTGGCCCTGGCCACCCAGCTGTTGGAGACAACCACTTCCTTCTCAAAGCTGGTAGATGCAGCTGTGCCTCTGTCCTCCATGACAAAATTCAGCTTTTTCACTGTACCCACAGTGGAGAGGAGTTAAAGCTCTAAAAATGTCATCAGTGGCTGAGAAGATGCAGGTCCCCTCAGGCTGCTCTGCAAAGGGAGGGTCACCTCTGTCCCCATGGTGCTTGGGCAGCCAAGAGCAGTCAACAGACACAGAAAGGCTTGTCTAAGCTTTCTTGCCAACACTTTCAGATCAGTGATACTAGGTCTATCATTTAGCCACTCCTATGCTGCAGACAATCCTGAGGGTGTGATCCAGTAACAGGTTTGGCTGCTGTGATTAAGAAGGTGTCAAATACAGTTGTTTGTAGCCAGCTCCAGCTCTTCCACCAGAAAATACAATGCTCTGAACTTGACCAGTTTACTCTTTCCCAGTTGCTTCTTCTAAGCTCTGTAAAATGCCCCAGATTTAAAAATCCAGGTATTAAAACCTTCATCTTAATTGCATCAGCAACAGCAAGAATATTTGTCTGATGCTGGCCTACAGATGTATTTCAACTTCATATGCATTCATCAACTCAGTGTGTATCTGTAAGGGATTATCTAGGTAAGGAAGTTGCACCAGCTTAAATTTAACCTGTTATTGCAAATTGATTTCTCTAAATCACTTTGAATACCTGTGGAAATGCTTATTTCCGTTTAAAGATCTTTTTATATTGATCTATGTTTAAACTCAAATAACCTTGCTTTTATTCTAATGGCAAGACTGCTCCCACAGGTCTACACATCAGCCCTCTTAATACCCACACCTTTAATTATGTGGTGCTAAGTCCTTTGCAATGAGGAGGCCCTTCTTATGGTCTCTGTCAGCAGCTGAGATGATAACTAGAAGCTGTCTCAGGAGCAGATGCCTCCCTGCTGCCATGAGCATCCATGGAATTCAGTGCCAGGGCAGCCCTGGCTCTGCCGTGTGACAGTCCAAACAATTTGCCACAAGATATTGCTGGGCATTTTGCCACATGATATTGGGGCAATTTACACCAAGAACCACCCATGAGGAGTCATTTCAAATGAGTCTGTATTGGGTATGACTCCCTCCATCTCATACAGTCCTTGGATGGGGTGTGAGCAGCTCTTTAACCCCCAATATTTCTACAAGCCTTGGCACAGCACATGTGGGACATCCTCTCAGTTTCACGCTATGGCTGCTGAGATACGCTCCTTGTCTTATCCCAGGTGACTGGGCTGAACAAAGCACACATCTATACACCAACAGCCAACTTGGGCTCAGATTGCTTTCACCAAACCCTTTCTATTTTCAACTAAATCAGTGCTTTTCATCAGGAGAAGGTTTTTGTACAATCTCTAAGACCTGTTTTCTGAGCTAATCTAACCACAGCGTTTTAATATACAATCGGTCATCCCCATTGTAATCAAACATTATATTCCCCTGGAGATGGACAGAGTTGCCAAAAATGGACCATTTCAACAACTGCTGATAGCTGAGCCTTCTACTAAGGTACCACAGAACTATGACAAATGTAAACTCCTTTTTAACACTAGAGGGCTGGCATTACTTTACAGTGGTATCTGCACACATTCACACAAGGTAAAGTAGCTTGATCCTCGTTGTGATAGTGGTTTAATATTGGCTTAATTATTTTGGTTTGTAGAGTGTTTAAACACTGCAGTGACAAGATATTTCTATCATCCTTCTATAGCAAGGGACCTTTCATTAACCTTATAGTACTTCTAGAAAAACTGCTTGATTTTGTTTGCGGAAGCATGACTTTTTGGGAAACTAATGACATTTGAATTCCCACTTGTATATGATTTGCACAGAAATTGTAATAGAAGATTGAGTTAGCAACAGCATTCAATTTTCTGTATCTCCAGTGACTATGATATTTGCATGTCAGATGGAATGCGGTTTAAATTTGCATATCAATTCTCAGGAAAATTCAGGAGTTAGACCATTTTCAGAATCCAGATACTAAAGCTGAAGAAACAAATAGCTATGGAAGCCAAAAGCCTTATGCCACAAGATAAATACGTGTTTCACTTCTTGGACACAGTGATGCCTGCTTTTCATGATGCCTGTTTTTTGTTTCTGGATTTTCTTTGCCTGGCTGCAAGTATCCACATATGTTCACTTACAAGCTATGGTTAGATGAGAAATACCATAACAGATTATATTTGTTGATGGACAGTTAATCATTTTGAGAAATATTTGAAAGTACAGCTGGCTTTCTGTGCTTTATCAAGAAAACAGTGAGTGGTTGGGGTAATTTTTTCTTAACAATTTTTACAGTAAGAGGAAAAGAGGGGAAGAAAAGCACAGAATGGTGCACAATGTCCACTAAAAACAGCATGAAGTTTCCCTGCACCTGCAGTCAGCCCATGGTGTCCCTCCTAATGGACAGATGCAATGGACTTTGGACTAATGTGGTTCATTTCCACTTCAGATGCCCACATGTGCGCAGCTCCCTGCATGCAGCGACTTGTCCAGTTGTGGTTAACCCACATTCTGTTACATGCCCACATCTTCACTTCTAATTACATTCTGGGCTTCCTCCTCAAGGGTTCATCTAACACGAACCACAAGACTTTCTGCCATACCAAAACATTTCCCAGGTAAACTCTCAACAAGAGATTGGTCAACTTGAACTGTGCATGAATTTCATTTGAAAACTCCAGTGCATATCTGCATCTGGAAATTGCTGTGAATGCACTGCAAGGTGGTGCCCAGGAAGAAGCCCACAACCTGTGAGCACACAAGGCACTGCTACCTTGCAGCAAGGGCAGGTTTGCTCTTGTGATTGTCTTTCACATTTGGCATAACAGTTAAAAACTGTCTGCATTGCTCAGCTTTTGTGTGCTGGGGAAGCAACGAGAGAGAGAGAGATTTTTCTTTCCTGTGTGTAGTAGGATACCTATCAGTAGGAAATGTAATTTGGAGCCCAAATCAGTGTAAAAATCTTCTATTGTTTCTTTCCATTTCCAACATTTAGTAGGGAAGGAGGATCTGAGGGTCAGCCCATGTGGAGGAATGGCTGGAAATTTCTGTGATCATTCTGTTGATAAATGCAAGCAGGCTGGAGCAAAGTTAGAGTTGTGCAGTAAAGGCACAGAGGAAAGATGAAGGAGAGAAAGGTCAGAATCATAGAATAGTTTTGGTTGAAAGGAACATTAATCATCTACTTCAATGCCACCAGACATGGGCAGGGACACCTTCCACTAGATGAAGTTGCTCAAAGTCCCATCACACCTGGCCTTTAACATGTCCAGGGATAAGGTGTCCACAGTGTCTCTGCACAATCTGTTCCCGTGCATCACTCTCCTCAACCCATGAAGAAGAGGATGAGGAGGGTCTGGATGGTTTTTTTCCCTGAGTGTGTCTACTTAAGAAAGTCCTGCAATGGCTGCAAATCCTAAAGCTTTGCAATGGACAGCAGCAAAGGCAGAATGCAAGATGCATAAAATAATTTTTCAGGAAATCTTTGCAGAGCTTTCATGCAGATTTTAGTTTTCCTTCCATCTTTAGAGTGAGTAGGCAGGGCCTTGCAGGAGCCTGCTGTTGCTTTGTCATTACTAGCTGGTAGTTAGCTGGCATGGGGCTGGTCCTTAAAGTGCCAGCACTGTCACAGTAGCAGGGAGTGCAGCCATGAAAGGGGTACCCAACTCAAAGGTCATTATGGTAGCCCATGGGCTTTAGGGGTGATTTGCAAAGGACATGGGACCATACTGGGACCAGAGTCACACATGGTAGCAAGGAGGGTGAGTTCACACATCAGCAGTGCAAGGCTGGGTAATCAGGGACAACCGTTGCCTCAGATGTGTCTCCAATAACTTCTGTTTAAAATCATAGGGAACAGCTCAGGAAGACAGGTCATGCCACTGTTTATCAGAGTGCTGTCCCCAAAGCTGAGATGTGGAAATAAGAAGGAAACATATGTTCTCCAGGCAGGAGAAAAGCAACCTGCAAATCTGTACCGTCTCTGTGCCAAGTCAAAGCTTTAATTGGCACAAAGATTATCTTCACTAACACCTGCAAGTGAGTGCACAGTACACTGCAAAATTAATAGTCAGAGGGAGAATTAATTCCTTAGAGCACAAAGGGAAAACATTTCATCTTGTAGATGATGGTATATCAAGTATTTCAGGCTGCTTGAAAGCCAAGGGCATTACTGGAACCAAGAACCAGAACTGTGACACCCTGCTTTATCTCAGGTGTGAACCTCTTTGCTAAAAGTGCTCTCCTCAAACAAAGGAATCTGGCTGAAGCTGCACAAGCTTGTCAGCATAGAGAATTAGTCAAGATCAGTCAGGTGAGAAGGAGTGATGTACAAGAACCACTGAAAATGAGTCTGGGATATGTTGAGATAGTGGAAAAGATGAGGTCGGTCTCTCTTGCAGCTTTTCTGTTACACAGCAATGGGTGAAAGATGTTGAAAGCAAAAGCAGCAATTCTCTAACATTACAGTCTTCTAATTGAAGGTGCTTTCTGCTGTCTCTTATGTGTCATACGTGTTTCCTCACTTGTTTTTCACAGTGGGGTAAAACAAGAATCATAGACTTATAGAATCATAGAAGGTTTGGTTTGGAAGGGACATGGCACAAGGAACACCTTTCATTAGGTCAGGTTGCACAAAGTCCATCAAACAATGAACACTTCCAGGGATGGGGCATCCCCAACTGCTCTAGGTAACCTGTTCCAGTGCCACATCACTGAATTCCTTCCAGATATCTAATTTAAACCTACTCTCTTTCATTTTAAGGACATTACCTTCATTCAGTCACTTAACACCTTCACAAAGAAGGCTGTTATATTCCTGGAAAACTGTATCAGTAAACCATAAGGAAGTGTACACAGGTTTTACCTCTTTTTCCTGAAACATGCAAAATTACATCTTACCAGCAGTATAAGTTTTCAGGGAGGCTCTTGAAAAGGCTTGTGTTTCATATTTCTTCCTTTATTTCTTTTTTTCTTCAACTGCCATCTCACCCCAAGAAACAGCATTGTGTAGCAGAGCACCTGTGCCCAGGGTGTGTTGGAGGCTGGTCTGGGTCTCGGCACACAGAGTCACCCACCACCCTGGGAGGGGATGAGCGGCAGCTTCACCTTCTGCAGGAAGGTGCCAGGCAGGAGATCTACCCCAGAGACTGCCCCTTGGAGCCCTTTTCAGGAGGCATCTGGACTCTGCCCAGCTCCAGCTGGCGCAGAATTACTCAGGACCTAATTACAGCAACCTGGTGACAGCCCAGGGAGAGGAGTTCCTCATTAAACATGATGGTCTGGATGCCACGGCTGGCACAGCAAACTCTTAAATAGTTATTGCTGGGAACAGCTAGTGCATACCAGGGGAAAGATCACTCTATAAATGTGCTATTTCTTACATTCCTTCTGCAAGCATCTGTCATTGCTATCTGCCAAAGACAAGATATTGGATCTTTAGATTGGCTCAGTGAAGCTAATCTTCTGGTTTTATGGTTAGGTCTGTAGCAGCAATGACAAGAAAAACTTTAAATACTTGAGTGGGAAAAAAATCCTTCAATAGTATTTGTGCCTTTTTTTGGTCTTCTGAAGTAGTAAGCAATACAAGGGAGATGCAACAGTATTGATCAGAACCATGCTACTAACAATATTTGCTATTTCCATGATAATAACATCATGGAGTAGTATTTCATAGAATTATAATTAATATATATTGAAATACCACATAAGTAGAAGACAAGCCTTTTCTGGTACAGTTTGTTGTACTACTATGATGAACAATAGTTCTTGTGTTGTGTGGCACATTGTGGAAAAGCTTTTTCCCTCTTTACTGAGATGAGACAGAATAAAGAATAGGTCTAGCCAGCAGAAATCTGTCTGATCTACAAGTAAAACAAAAGGCCTAAAAAGACTGCACAGCTCCCAAGGACATTTGACAAGGTCTACTGAGGAACTAGATGTGTGGCTCCTGATTTCAGAAATGTGCTTTTTTGTCCCTTTCTTCACCCTGCTTTGCAAGTTTGTAAGCCAGCTGCCATGAAGCTGGTTGGGTGATCTGGAATACCAATGGCTCGTCATTTGCCAAACAGACAGGCAATAACAAGTTTCTCCTTGCATTTGTTTGTGCTATGAAGGTCTCAAATGTTTCTTGTCCACTAGATAAAACACCTCTGGTCAAGCTACCACCAACACAAATGGATCCTTGCTTATCTTTCCCAAATACCTTCATACCTGATGTGTCCTATGGCTTTAGTGTGCTCACCTGAGGCAACCTGTCATTGATTGCATGCTCTTGGGCATGATGCCTCCCTGAAGCAGCAAACTGTGTGGAATTAGTGAAAATATGGCTGTGGCTTCTCTGGCAGAGAAGTAGTAGCAAAGTAGTAAACCTTTGCTACATTGACCTGTTATTAGCATTTCATTCCTAATGTCACAAACAATAAAAATTGACCCAAAGTGACTCCAGCAGCTTTTAATTGCTACTCTTCTCCTGTGAATCTCTGTTAGTAACAGACAAAACAAGGCAGCATAGAAGCAGATTTTAATTTCTTTTTTTTAATTTTACTGTTTCCTACTGATGAGGGGCACTGCAGGACATGTAAACATAAATGCAATATGAGCTACCAAACATGAAAGCCCTGGCCACTGTTCTTTTGCTGAGATAAGTGATGAAGGAACCCAGTTAAAACAAACTTTAGAGCAGATTTGCTTTAAAATTACTCTGAGTTTGCAAAGTCAAGCCTTTCAGGCTCCAAATAATAATTATTTTTGCATCTGCTTGTTTTCCCAGAAAGCTCTCCTTGCCAAGAATGGTACTTTCTTCTATATATATCTGTGAGACACACAAAAGCAATGCTTTTTATCTGACAGTTTCTGCTAAGCTCAGGTCTCCTTGATGTTGTAAAATGCATAGAAAGAGGAAATCTTTCCCCAAAGGACTTAAGGTGAAATCTTTCAATTCCTGTGGAGAAAAGCCTGGGGCCACACCACTGTGGATGTGGAGAGCCTCGACACCAGCAGGAATGGAGCATTTTTTAAAATGCTGTTGCAGAGGTGTCTAACCCATGGAACACAGCTTTCAGGTGCCCAGGCACTGGAGGAAACACCTGCAAAAGCCCCTGGCACAAGGCAGTGCTGCAGATCTCACATGCATAACCAGGGACCCCAGTGACACCCATGCCCTGCTCACGTGTGCCAGGCTCTAAAGCTTCCTCAGTTACTTCCCAGCAGCCCACAGCCTGGTGCCTCTCCAGCAACTGGGTTCTCTGACACTGCCTGCTTAGGAGAACTTTCCCAAATCCCTGAGCAGAAATGCTCCTGCCCCGTCAAAATGTTAGGTAATGCTCACAGCCCTACTACTGCCTTGCTCCTGTCTGCTTCAAAGGAAGGATCACTGTGCCTACTGTCAACTAAAAGTGTCTTTTACCAAAATCCTCTTGAAGCACTGGAAGACATCTTAGCACTCATCCCTGGGCTGTAGAAAGTGCCGATGAAAAGCTGTGGAAAAGTTTTCACTTACAGCAATCTGAATGTATCTGTGGCTGTATAGTGGCTGAGGATCGTCCCTTTGCAGTCTGCAGTTTATGGGGGTAAACGTGACACAGCTCAGCTGGGTGGGCTTCTCAGCTTACCAGACAATGCCACTGCTGAGTGGCAGACTTTCCCAGGTGCTTCCTGCTCCACAAACCTCTGCCACTAGGGCTCTTCCTCCTTCTGTGTCCTCCCACACACAGAAATATCTGGGATCTTTGGCATAGCCCCATGTTCAAAGCTCAGTTTGGACATTGACTCTCTCAACAGCAGCCAAATACCATGTGGCCTTCTCCTTTAAGCAACAGACCAAGGGCAGATCCTCCTAGAATCATAGAATGGTCTGGATTGGAAGGGACCCTAGAGATCATCTAGTTCCAATCCCCATCATCACAAGATCCCGTATGGAAGTACAACATCACTGTGTGAGTCCAGCATGGGCCCCATCTGACATGCAAATATGCATAAACAACATGAATCATCTTGAAAGAGGTCTCTGATATGTGGCTACCTGAAACATGACAGTTTAATCAGCTTCTGAACTCCAGAGAAAAACTGCCTTGCATCTATACATAAGTTCTGTCCTATTGCTAGCTAGACTTCCAGCTCAAGTGATCTATTCCTCAAAGACACAGTCCTGGCACTACATCATCTGCTGTGCCAACCTGAAATCTTAGGAGAGCGACTTCAGCAGGAATATTTCCTAATTTTGCCATATGCTTTTAAATAAAACTACTTCTCATCCAGCTGACTTACCCTGCCCAAGCTGAGAAATGACCCACACACACAAATCTCTTTCCATAGTTCATTCTTTTTGATCTCAGTTCACATCCACACACAATTATTTGCATCTACATTTTAAAAGCAGAACATAGAGTATAAAGGTTGTTAAGTTCCAGAACCTCCTATCCCAGGGCAGTCTTATAAGGTCCATTACTACCAACAGCAGATTGCTGCTTGTTTTCATTATGCTGGCATGGAAGTTTATTCAAAGACCCCTGAAGAACGGGAGATTTGTTGCACTCATAAATTTCCCAGGATGTCTGCCAGAGCCATTACATGCTCCCAACTATCTGAAAGTCATCAGTGAACTCTGAGAAGGCAGTATTTTAAAACCAAAGCTAACAGTAAATGTTTGCACTTCATATAAATATAGTAAAAAATATATAAATACTTAGATTCATTTCTTGATGTGGTTTGAAAAGGTGCTGACATGAAAATTATGGAAACTGTTTTCTCCTTCTCAGGTAGAGCAAGCTGATTCACTAGCCTTCAGTAAGAAAATGTTGCTTGTTAGGCAAACAGTCAAAACTGGATGCTATAGGCAGAAATCCAAGACACTTAAAAACTGGAAATGAATTCAGTATGCATAGGGCGTGTCTGTGGAGGTACCTCCAGGCTTATGGCAGTTTGGGAGGAGCAGTAGCAGTTCCAGGACTTCTCTAGGAGTGGCAAAAATAAATTGTGACTTAACTTTGACACCTCACAGTAAATTTTGGAGATACCTAGGCAAGGTAATATCCCTCCCCTATGGGCAGTAAAACAGAGCACAGCATCAACACTGTTTGTGCCAGGGAAGTCTCTGATTATTTGATTTAGCCATGCATGAAAAAGATTTTTTTTTCCTCATTTGAAAACCAATGAAGATCCTGAGAAGAGAGAACTGGTGCCCTGCCTCCATGGGAGTTTTGTTGTTCATCTTCAGATTCTTGAAGATGAAAACTTCTCAAGTGACCCTGGTCAGAAGAAGAGGACACAGCAATGAGGAGCAGGTTGTGCTCTGAGAGAGAGGCTGCTGCCTCCCAATAGGACTATAAATTAGCAAAACCAGTTCACAGATACAAACCCACAAATTACTTCTTCACTTATCGCATGAGCTATCAAAGAGGCTCCCCTGGGATGCCACATGGACACTGGCAAAGTGTTCCATGCTGAGTTAAGCACTCTTGCATGCAAACTGAAGCAATAATCTGTTCTTCCTTTTGTTTAATAAAATCTATGTTAGTGTAGCTAAATAGCCAGATGAAGATTTTTCTTCTGAAGAGTTTCTCTCTTCCCTTGGAAGTCATCTTGCATCAGGTGTGGGAGACAGATAATGGCCAAGGAAAATCTGGCTTCTACTCTCAAGTGAAGCTAACTGTGTCCCACTGCATGTAAAATCCTGTGTAACAATGCATTTATTGGTTTTCATCCAGAAATCTTTCCTACTGTTGCTAGCATTCCCCCCCAGCTGAGAGTCTGGCTTCCATGCAGCTATCACACCAAGCTGTTCCTCCAGCCTTGATGAATTCCTTGAAAAATGGATTTAGGATGCCCACAAGTCTGCCTGGCTGTTGGAGCTTCCTACCAGGCCTCCAGTGCTGCAGCCTGTGAAATAGCTGTTATTCAGACTAATGAACATTGCTTGTGCAAGCACTGGTGGGTAAAAAGTGGCCATGAATAAATTTAGGATGGAAATTAAACATATATTTCTAAGCCTCAGAAAAAGGGTGGTTCTGCAAAAGCCTTTTGTTCTAGCAGTGGTAGCTAAATCCTGAAATACTGCAATTAAAAATAAAAAAGTTCAATCAGTTTCTGCTCTCCCTGCAAAACAAGAGACCAAACCAGGATTTTCCCCCACTGTGTTCCCAAGCCCAAGCTCCAACACAAGCACATCAGCACCTCTGGATTGCTCAGTAGCGGCTACAAAGCACACGGCAAAATAACACACGTTACACGAGGACACAGGTGTGACAATCACATCCTGATGTTTTAAGTAAGGACCCTGGGTTAAGTTAAACAGCAGAGATGGCTCTCTGGAAATGTCAGGGCCCAGGGCTGTGGTTCAGCAGGCTGTGGGGAGCAGCAGGGGTACCCACAAGGCTGAGACACCCACGCATTGCACTGCAGGACACTGGCTGCCAAGGGGACTGCGAGATGGCATGGGATTAAAACATCCTGGGGTTTGTTATAGAAGGATCTTCAGAAATTTCTGGGCATTCATTAAGGTTTTTTCAATATCTAGCGCTGTGGTTTGCCTGTTGCATTTGTCTTGAATAGATATTTCAGTGGTTTCTTGTTACCTTATGTGTCAATAATATGTAAATAGGCCTCTTTTATCTAGTCTGGGTATAAACAGCACAGTGTGGCCTTTCCCTGTGGCATAGCAGTTGAAAAGATGGTGTCCATCTAAAACATTTTACAAGTGATGGGTAAATAGGATGGAGAAGTAGAAGAGACACAAGTTGAAATGATACTCCCAGCCACAGCATCAGGCAGAGGTCTCTGCTCAGCCACAGCCTGACCACTGTCAAGTTTTGCTGCTGGCACGGCAATAAAGGTTTTGAGAAGGGATTAACCACCAGAGCATCTTCATTCTGCATCCTTCTGTGCTTTTGTGCTTTCTCTGCTGGCTCAAAACCAGCAAGTAAGTAACCTTTATTATTGTCAGAATTTTTCTTGATGTTACTGACGATCTGCGGCAGCACAATGGGAGCAGAGGGAGCTTTGCAGAGTATAGGTCCAAAGAAACAAAACTAAGAAAATCAATGTTTGCTAATGGAGAAAAGAAAATCATCTGCACTGACTAGAAGGAACTGACTCATGGAATGGGGTCTGTGGTTCCTGCCTTGGCTCCTGTAGGCAATCACCTATGTTTAAAAAGAAGGAAGGAAAGATAAGAGGATGATAGAATGCTGCTCCGTGAATTAGGGGAAGTACTCTGCCCATTCTGGGATGTTTCAGCTTCACCTGCAGAGTCTGCTTGAATCAAAGCAGTTTGTTTGATGTATTTTCATTTTATATCCAAATAGCTGAAGGTTACCTTTTGTGTCCCTCTCAGGTGTGCAGTGGCCGTGAGCTAACCCGTGTCTAAAGCAGCACCAAAGGGAAGAGGCAAAATACTGTTCCTAATTTGTGGCAATGGAGAAAAAAGGTCCTTTTTTTCTTTTTTATTCTTGTCAATGCATGGAGCTCACGTGAATGAACTACTCAGGATGGGGTGGCTAGTTCTTATTCAGAAGTGTGCACTACACAGGTTTATTGATTTCTTCTCTGCTTGGAGATAAAAAACAGAATAAGCAGGAAGCAGTTTTTGACCTCATGCATGTTCAGCCCTGAATTGTTTCCAAGCATTTTCTCCTGCATTCATTTTTAACCTTTAGACACCACTGTCTTTATGCACTCAGCAAGGGCATTCCACACAGTTATCTCCTCCTAACCAGCAGCTAATTGGGCTTTCCAAAATGCACCACATTCAACCCCAAATTATTAAATCAATGGTGCTTTTTGAAGAAATCATTAATCATTTTACTTCTGCTAGTCTACTTGATTTTGTCTGGTTTTCTGCACCCCCATTCATGTTATAATAAGCAGCAGTTTTGAATTATGCCTATTTTTTCATCTTCTGTTATTAAAATAGGAGTAATGATGATGCTAACATAGTTCTGGAAGAGGAAAATGATTAATTAGAGCATACGTCAATAATCACTTGGTTTTCTCTTACTGTCATGTAGTAGCAAATGTTTTAGCAACTCCAGAAATAAAAAACTATTGAAAAAATAACAGTCCTCTTTTATTGAGAAGAACACTTACATTACAAATTTATTTTTTAAACATACAGTGTTCTTACTTGCTCTTCAATTTCAAAATCAGTTATTTTACATGAAAGCAATTTTCCTTTCTCACATAGTTGATATACAACGGTGTGTTATACAGCATAGGAAAGGATAGGGAATTATCACTGTAAATGGAGAGTTTGTTTCAAACACCTCTTCCTGTTTTGTTTCAGAGGTTTTGTAGGGTCCCATTACTACTTGTTCACAGTATCAAATGAACACATGTGACATACACAATCCCTCAGGACACCAAACCACATATTCCTTGACTTATATTCAAATGTGGGTTCAGCCTTGTACATCCACACACTGATAATTTCTCACCCACTATTGCTCACCTTCATGTCTAGAAGTCCTTGCTCAACCAGCCCTAGTTGAGGTGCAGCAGTAGACAGCTTATCCTGCCAGAAAAGGATTTATGATTCAAGGTCAATATAACTGGAAGCGGTTCTGAAGTGTTTTGCCATCATCCTTTCCACTTGCAGCAAACATATTTGAAATGCCAAGATGGGAATGTAAAAGTCCGAAATCATAAAAAAAGAGAAAAATGTGAAATTTATAAACTTTACAAACCTAAGTACACAAGCTGTTGGGATTGGTGTATGTCATTTAATGTCAAACCTCATTTTCTGTTTTAAGATACAACAAAAAGTTAAGGAACAATGGCAACATTTTTGGATGGCTTCCTTTTGGCATTGCAATATTTTTAATGAGCATTTTTCCTGGGTTGATACTTTAACTCCTCAATTATTTCAATCCAGCTGGCCCCTTCTCTAGCAGATATTTACAAAAGAGACATGGATTTCCTGCAGATAAAGAAGCTGGTGTTTTAGGCAAGTAAATAATTCCATCTAGTTCCTATTGGGTTTTTGTTGGTGTCATATTTCTGTGAACAACAGGACATTTTTAAAATATAAAACGACAATTGAATTGTCACAGTATGGGTGGCATTTCAGTTCTGCACCACTTCTTCACTGGACCAGAAGATAAAAGGTTGAAATTTTAAGGGACATGGGTCCAGACATGCTTCATCTGTTAGCATCCCAGCATGACACCAGAAACCGGCTTCTGAGAAAGAAACATTAAATTGAAGTTCCCAGGGATGTTAACCCTTGTTTCACTGTTCTTTACCTTCATCTCACGTGATCATTTCCTCAGAAAATGGGGGTAATGCCACTGTGGAAGCAAACACCAGGCATTTAAAATTATGTCAGCAAATTTGCATTGAAAAGTGTGAGTTGGCTGCTGAGGACCTCCACGCCTCACCAAGGGTTAATAGTCAGTGGGACGCCTTACAGAATCCCAGCTTTACAACCAAAACCTTCCATGTCCAAGCTTTTTGACATCATCTTTCTTTTTCTACTATGTTTCTTTTTCCCCTGTGGCTTCTGTCGCAGCTGAAGCCTCAGATCTTCTCTGTAGCCCTTCGCCAGCTCCCTCCCTGTTGGATTTCATCGGGCAGTTGCGGGACATCTCCTCACTTGTATCTCTGACTTCACCTTACTGTAGCAAAGACAAAGACAAAACTATTTCCAGATTTACACCTTTTACTTCCAGCACCCTTTTCCTTTTCTGAACAGCTTTCTTGCATGACCTGCGACTTTATTCCAAGAGGTATCTGAAATTTGCTTATGACACGTAATTGAGAGGAATGAGACTATTTGCCAGTTTGCTGGGGAGTACTTGAAGCCTGAAGCCAGCCCATGCAGTTGAAACTGATCCCCTCTGTGTGGTTTGGCATAGGCCAAAATTCTGACACTTCTAATTTTACTAATGGAAAGGCAGCCCAGATTATTTAGGCCCTGTTCATCACCTGTATCTCCATTGTGTAAGGATATAATGTTGTTTCTAAGAAGGTCCTGTGTGCATTCCAATAAGCATTAGTCTCTTCTTCAAAGCTAGATTGAAGCCCTGTTTGTGAATATTTCAAGATAGGAGTGAGGAAATTAAATGGAACAGAAATGTAATGTGAATATAGCCTTTCAACTTCTTGAGACTCTTAAGTAAAATGTAAAAGGCTTTTTGAAAAGGTCATGTAGTAGAAACTCTCAGTTTTAATAAGGCATTTCTCTTCTCTGTCGAGGCAAAAGTGTCCATATGCGGCAACCTCTGACCAGAAGTAGACAAAGCAAAAACCTCTGGTGTATTTAAATACTATTGGAAATCATGAGAGTGTAGGAGAAAATACACTCTTATGGAGTGGGCAATTTATCGCTTAAATAAAATCATATAAAGGGAAGGTCACAGTCTCAGTAAGGCTGAATGACAAGAATGAAAAAGAAGCTGAGTTCTGTGGGCTGAATTTTCAGAGCAGTGCCTGGGCAACAGTTTTGTAGGACTCCACGTTCTGCATGCATAGAGAAAATTCATCTCAGCAGCACAGAGTGAAGCACCTGCAATCTGAATTTCTGAGCTTCTATTTGCAATGGTGATCAGGTAGCTGCACAAAACTCATCATCAATTCAGTGGTCCCTGGAGAGTCATGTTAATTAGAAAAGGCTGGTCTCAGTCAGTAACAGCAGAGGTCACAGCTCCCATACAGACTGCCCCACCAGACTCTGCAAGGTTTAATTGATGAGTTTACACAGGCTTGACTGATTTTTGCCCATAACATTTAACTTGTTTGTCCTTCTCCCAGCCTATTTATTAACAGGTCTTTGTGCAATAAATATAGTTGTCAATTTTCTTTGAAGCTCAACTTTCCTTACTGCACACATTTGCAAAAAGCACCCAACTACTGCAAGTATAAATTAAAGATAAAACCTAGTTTTCTTGACTCACTCTTGTTATTTGTGCAAAGACACCTCACATTAATAAAATTATGCCGCTCCAACCTAATGAACTACTGAATCCCTCAACGGGTTTCTGTTATTTATTGACAAATTTTAAAAAGTCATTTCAATATGAAAAATAAAGTGAATGTGTGGATTGATCAAGGTATTTTTCTCTGCCTGCAAACATGGTTATTCAGCTCCATCATACTCCAAATAATACATAAACCCTCACTACACAGTTGCCAATAGTGTCAATAATAGAGCTAATTACATCTGTTGCCAGAGCTATTGTGCTCCTTGGGCACCTTCTTGCACCTACTGCCAGTGCTATCAGTGAAGAAGGGGAACACCTTTCCTAGTAAGACAGCAGAGGAATGAGGAAGGGATATGAGAGAAAACAAATAGCTTGGACTATAAAAAAGCATGGCTTTTAATTTGGGCTGCTGAGGTGAACCAGATATGACTCCTTGCCAACAGGTACAACAAGACTTCTGTAGATTTCAGTGGGTCCAGAGTTTCACTTCAGAAATAGAAATACAATATAAGACGAAAGAGCATCCCCAGAGGATTTTAAAAAGTGGATAGCATACAGAATGCAGTTAATAACAGCACAAAAAAAAATACAACTAACTGCTTCTCTTTATTATTTAAAGAGAGATTCAGCTTCTCTTATTCTCATAATTTTTTTCCAGAACTCTTCAATGCAAATCATTTTTGAAAGGAGCTCATGTATTTGGGTCCTTTTCAGACACAGACCCAAGTCATGTTGCAGAGCCCTGGTTAATGTTTGAAGGTGATTGCTTCATCACTTACAAAAGCAAGTATTGTGGCCATTTTAGTATTTCTGTCCATTTTTAAAGACCTTGTTTTACAAAGAGCTTGAGATCCCTGCAGACTTAGTGAACAAAATTCATTCTCAAGATTACATATTATTGTCATCATCTAGCTGTCATCTTGTTGGCTATTTTGTATGTTCAGTCATTATTTTCTTTCTCTAATTTCTTGGATGAGGCATTGTTTCAGTGTACCAGACAAGCAAAACCATCAACTTTTCCCCTGGCTACTGGGTAGCAATACTAGTCAGGCACAGCAAGCCTCTGATTTTAAGGTACCAAAACATCCCGTCTCTTCTCAAGTGTGCCGTTATTGTACTCTGGTTAAAAGTGGACAGAGGGGTAGTAACAAAGCTAAGTCTGCAAAATGCTTACAGCAACTGCCTTCTTCCAAATACTTTATAAATAATAAAGGGAGACATAAAGACACTGACAGCTCCTTCTTTCAATGTTTGATGAGTCTTGCTTTCAGCTTTTGCAGCATTTCTGATGGCTGCACCACAAGGGGTTTCTGCAGCCACAGTGCCATCCCTGAACACCAAAGGCTTGCAATTGCTGGCTGCATGGCATGAGCAGGGCTCAGACTCACCCAGATTCCTCTACAACATCAACTTCAAAGAAGTTTATCTCTGAATACAAATTTTTTTTTAATTCTGCAGTGGAAATCTATGTTCTCTGTCACTCTTGAAATGACAATTTAAAAAAACAGTTCTTGCCATTTAGGATATTTGTTTCCCTGTGATTATTTCTGAGTCTATGTAATCGTACAATTAATCCAATTAAGCAATCCTTTTCACAATAGCCTTATCGCATGGCTCTGTGTTTGTGGGTGGGCAGCCGTTGCCACAGCCTGCTGGGGCAGGTTTCAGAATCACAGGAGAGACAAAGAATTATATTCATGCATCATTCACTTCTACCCTGGAGTATACTACATAAGAGTTCTTGTGATA
>VYZP01014275.1:0-11670 GCA_013400635.1 Hypocryptadius cinnamomeus
GCACCTTTTCCCTCTAAGACACAGTATTTATTCCTTAAAGACCAGTACTTTCAGAATTTAGCTGTTTTCCTCTTCCACATTTGTCATTAATCAAAAATGTTTCTTGTTCCCTTCCTAATGCTTTATCAGGAAATGTGGCATTTCTTCCAACAATGTGGAAACATTTCAGTCGGCTGGTGTAATCAAATCACTTCCTTTTGATGGTGACTGCTTTGTTGCCACCAAATGATTAGGGAAATGTATTGCAAGAAGGTTGTTTTGAGCATGCTAAAAAACTCTTCCCTGCATCACTTAACTTTTTAGTCCCTTTTTATAAGGCCGTTTCATTACCACTCTGGTAATTCATATTGCTTCAAAGCAAAGAAGATTTGAATTGCCAGTGAGGCAAGAAGAGAACAATAGAAGGGCTTTGAGTTTTAAAATATGTAGAAAATCTGCTCTTCCTAAATCAAGACAAAAATTTGAAGTGTTATTTTTGCCCTCTTTATCTATCATCCTTTAAATCCACTATTGTGCATCCCAAGGCCAAACAAAATTTATTATGTGAATTTGAACACGTAAATAGTGCTTAGATAGCCTAAGGAATTAATAAAATCATGAAAAAATTATGACCTTGGAGCACCAATTCAGAAATCAAGGTGTCAGCAGGTAGGTCCCTGAACTTAAGAGCAGAGTTTGCCAAACACCAGAGAAAAGCTGCTAAGCTCATGTTCTTTTGTTTATTTTTATTCTTAAGCAATTTAAAAAGCAACATCAACTGTGAATATGAAGGACCACAGCATAATTACAATAAAGCTTAAGAAAACAATCACCAGATAGCGCCACAACTTAATATTGGAATTCAGTAAAAAAGTAGATTTCTTTGAAAATGTCAGTTAAGACATTTTAATTGCCCCATCCCCTGTCAATGCCTAGTGCTTACTGAAGCTCTAGTCCAACTCCATCATGAAACAGTTTGGGGGTTTATACCACTTTGGCTGAAATTAGAGCTTGAACTGAGCTAAGGGAAACATTTTCCAGTCTCTCATTCATTGTGTAAGTTATGGCACAAACAGGGAGGTGCAAAACAGGGAGTCAGAGTTGTCATATTTTAAAAATTAAAGCCATAGCCCTGGAATAAGCTTTTGTTTGCTTCCCACATAGACCCTTCTTACTATTCCTTTCATAAAGTAAATCAGAATGAGGGAAAACCATAGAGAGCTGGGAAGAAAATATGCCAGGAAGTGGCTTTCATCCCAGTTCCTCATTGCACATGCATGGTTATGTGGTCACTAAAGATTGCTCTGGAATAAGTCCCTATCAAGCTGGAACACCCTAAAATCATCTCTTTAAAATGACAAAAGGGAACTTTTTTTTTACAGAACACATCTATTCCAGCTCAAAACCAAGAGGTGTTCTGAAAATATATTTTCAGAATTAAGCCACTTTCCTTTGAGCTTTATAATTCCACCTCCAGAGTTTACATTAATTATTTCAGGCTCAGTTTCCATTGTGCTAGATCCAGGACTTTGGGCCACGTAATCTTCATTTATTTGAATAGTAACAACATGTTTTGATACAAAATCTGCCAGGGTAATGGAGGGGTAATCTACTTAAGAGTTTTGTAAGTTACCAAACAAAAAATAATACATATTGAGGAAATAAATATAATCTAGAGTTAATGAGCAAAAATCAAGAGTGTGAAAGCACAAAAATTTAAATCTAAATGTCAAGTAACCTTAGCAGAAGCTGGAGCAAACTCCAGGATAAAAGTGGTTCTGGCAATTTCAAAACAAAAATATTAATATTTTCTCTACCTTGAAGGTCACAAGAGAAATTAAAGGGAGGCAAAAAACAAAACAAAAAACCCCAAATCACCACAACATCTGTGAGACTCAGAAATAAGTCATGACATTATAAAAAGGCCTAGAGAAACGTTACTGTAAGACTGGAAAAGTCATCAACTAAAATCTGATAAAATCAGCTGGGTTTTATAAAATCGTTATGGTTAGATAGGATGCTTAGGAGCTCTTCAGACAATTTCCCACCAATATGCAATTTCAGCAGTGCATTATTCAACTAAACAGTTCAAACTTAACTCAAATGTTTATAAAATTGCTTCTTGAATACACACTTCATGTCTTTTGATTTTGTTGGTTTTTTTCTATCCAGATTTTCATATTGCTTTTGAGTGTAACAGCAAGAGATTTTGAGTTATGCCAACCTGATTTTATTAGCTTTGCAATTAAAATGTGGTAGATACTTGCTCGTCTTCCCAGCTTTCGTTATTTTGCCACTCCTTTGCTTCATCCTGACACTTAGTAGCAAGAAAATGCATGTCACTTTCTCATTACAAATGCATGATACAGAACATTTTAGAAAAGCTTGCAACAGTGACAAAAGTTCAATGTAGTAAAACTTTACCATCCTCTGAAGCAAACACCAAACACTCACCACCCAGCTCCCTTCAAATAGAATTTATGGTAAGTATGTTCCGTGTTAGCACAAGATTGACAGATGCTCCGTTTTAGTCATATTAATGATCCTCCTAGTGTATGGATAAGGGCTGACAGCAGTGAAGAATGACTCTGTCAGTAACTTAACAGACTTCTTAACAGTTTAGCCCAAGCTGACATAGCTTAAATACAGTTCTTCACTCAGGAATCTTTTCTGCTCAATGTCTTTCCTTAACCAAGGATTTCCTCTCTGTAGGACTCTAATTAAGGAGCAAATAAGCATAACACAGCCACTGCAGCCAGATTTTGATTTCGAACAATTGTCACAGGTCAGGCAAATGGGAGATGGTCCTGCAGATCAATGCAGCATCACCCAGCAGGCTGTCTTCAGCATGATATCCAAAGGTTTGGTACTTCCTATTACACAGCCAATTTACCTCTGTGCAGCTATGCCTCTTCGGGCTTCTAGCTACATTCATTGGAGAGGAAACCTATGTATTGGCCAGTTCTGAGGTGCCTGAAGTGGCCAGCAGTAAAATAAATCCACCATACAATACCAAGCTTGCCTCCAATATTCCATGTTCAGTGTAAATTAATTTCTGCCAAGCTGTTTTGCACTCTAGAAAAGCTGACAGGCCACCTCACACTTTGATCCTATACACAAGCAATGTGAAAGATAATCCCAGGCACACAGAGCTCACTGTGTAAACAGAAACAATGGAGGGGGAGTGGAAAGATGGGCCAGAGCCAGGGGTCAGGAAAGAGCCATGTTACCTGTGCTGGGTACAAAGTCAAGGCCCAGTTGCTCTACACAGATAACATGATGCATTATGCAGTGCAGTAGCCCAATGCTTCAGCTGGAACTGAAATCCATAGATAATGTCTTCTAAGAAACAGATCTGAAAAATAAAAGCGTCCTGCATTGGTCCAGGAAATGTGACAGAGCTGTGGTAAAATATTCTGCATGTCAAGAGAATCATTATTCACGTAACTGGATTCTCACCTCAAAAGTTTGGAGGAGCAAGATAACTTTGGGGCAGGAAGTTTAAGACTAAGAGGTAATGTCTTAAAATAAGGCGTTTTGAGGAGATTTGGCTGATGGCCTAATGTTGATTACAGCTCTTACTACTTGGAACTCATCTCTCACCTTTCCAGGTTACACATGGAACCTCTCCTAGGCATGTCTGCTGGTGTCAGCCAACCCATGTGCATGTTAACCACACGTGATCTGCAGTCACTACTCCACAGAAGTTACTTTAGAGATGGGTGTGGACCCTAAGTCAGATCACTATGTGAGTATCCTTACACTCACATAAGACATTTCCGTATGATAAAAACTGCAGCTACCATCTTCTTGCATGGAGACAACTCAGTTTGGGTCAAACTGACTTAAAGCCTACATGCAGGACTGGATATCGAGTTCTGAGGTTTCAAGGCTGATGAGAAATACTCATATTCATTATAATATATGTCAAAATATAGATAGCTTTTTGAACTACCTTTGGATTTATGGGTCTGACTTGAATGCCTCTTCAGATGAGAACCTCATCATTCTGAGAATGGCCCTGTGTGTCAGGGCAATCCCCATATGGATACAGACTAGGGGGTGTCGTGCTTGAGAGAGGCCCTGCCAAGAAGAATTTGGGGATACTGGAGGATGGAAAAATGGACATGAGTCAGCAATGTGCATTTGCAATCCAGAAAGTCAGCTGCACCAGAAACAATATGGTCAGCAGGGCAAGGGAGGGGATTCTGCCACTCTCCTCATTCTAGTACAAGCCTACCTAGAGCACTGCATCCAGCTCTGGGACGTCAGCACAGGGAAATATGTTAGAGTGGGTCTAGAGGAGGCTACAAAGATGGTCACAGGAGTGGACCACCTCTCCTATGAAAACAGGCTGAGAGAGTTGGGACTGCTCAGCCTGGAGAACAGTCCAGAAAGAACAGGTTGCAGCTTTTTAGTATTTAGTGGGGACTTATGAGAAAGATGGAAGGAGACTTCCTACCAGGATCTGTAGTAACAGGACAAGGGGCAACAGTATCAAACTGAAAGAAGGTAGATTTAGATTGTACACGATAATGATTTTTTTTTTTTTAGTGAGGGTCATGAGGTACTGAAACACGTTACCCAGAGTGGTGGTGGATACCCCATCACAGAAAGTGTTCAAGGTTAGGTTAAATGGGGCTTTGAGTAAATGGAAGATGTCCTGTCTGTGAGAAAGGGGTTGGAACAGATGATCCTTAGAGATAAATCCAGCCAATCTATGCATCTATGATTCTGTGATTTTCTGATTCTATAATTAGAGCAAAGACAGCACAGTGCCTGCAGTAAGAAGGGAAAATCAAATTACAATATCCAAAGACATGCTCTGTTGGTGAGCCTCCAGAGAAGACAGCTGTGCTACACTTACCTCGCAGATCTTTATGTTTAAGCCTTGCATTTGCAGGGCTCTGTTGACAAACTGCTGTCTATAGCTGCTGGTAACCATTTGGAGAGTTAGCCCTTGACAGGAAGGGTTTATAAAGTGCTGTCACAGGTTACCTTACTAAGCTACATTTTGTAACTTACTCTTCTACCAACACAATTATTTTCTAATGAATAAGCATGATATCCTCAACCAACCCTACACAATTCACCCTAGAAAATTCATCCAACTTTTAGGATACATGTTACTAATGTGAGCTACCAGAGTGTTACTTACAAGTGAAAAACTCCCTCAGCCTTTCATCCTCTTCTTGTAACCATTTTCTTTTTAGTGAACACAGTGGACAAGACCTATGTGGCTGCTTTAAAAGCATTGAACCTTTCCCAGAGGCTAGTTTTTATTCCCATCTCACTCCTTGCACACATTCCTTTTTACAATCTCACCACTGTTCTGTGTCAGAGGATTCAGTGCAGTAGCCCTGATGTCAGAGGTCACTGGTGAAGTTTACTCTGAGATTTGAGGGCTTTGTATTTGTGACCCTTTGTCCCTTCTCTGCTTCAGGAAGGAGAATGAACAAATCCACCAAGCAGACTAATAGCAACCTGCCAACATTCACTGTAGGAAATAGAGCTGGTTTTGAATTGCAAAACTGGTAGAGACTTTTCAGGCACTGACTGACTGCTTTAAAATGCACATACCATCTCTAAAAGCAGGAAGCAGACCAAGTGCTTAAACAGTTTTTCCTTATCCCAGGATGAGAGTTTAATACCAAATTATATCCCAGAACAAATTTTTATGGAGGAGTAATAAAATCTTTTGAAATTGTAGGATTATAATATAAATGCTGACTCAGCCTTACCCATGGATAGGAAAGAACATTGCTGGTATAATTATTGAATGCAACCTATCATCTTCATGGTGCTCTAAGTCAAAAGGAAAATGAGAGGTTTTGCACAATGCTGACAATCTATAAGGGCTTTGATATTGCTCTGATCCTACACTAACTAATAGTTCATTTAATGTCCAAGTGATGTGAATGAAACTTCATAAGGTGCATAACGTTATTATAATTAGAAAGTTGAGAGCAGAATCCAGGTGGGAAAAAATGCTATCTCTATTTGACTTATTGTCCCGGTTCAGGGCAAATTTGGGAGATAACCCCCAAAGGGGCTCCTCTAGAAAAGCAGATTCAATTGGCCCCTCCCTGCCTACCGGTTTGGGAGAAAATACCTCCTTGGAGAAAAGTGNTTTACCTAGATTAAATCCTGTTGTCATAATATTTAAGCAGTGTTTCATGATTTAGATAATCTTTTAAAGAGCAGGTATGGTTAGTCTATTGAAAAAGAAACATGAACTGAAATCAGCCTTTCAAATCCTTTTATTATTTGTAGGTTATTAATAAGCAGTGCAACGCTGAACGCCAAACCTTGGGAGAGTGCTTTTGCCCACAGTGAGCAGCTTCAAAGATGAGGATCAACTGAGTCAAAAGCAAGAGCAGTGGGACTCCATGGGTTGTGGAATGGTCCCATGAACTGTATCATCTGCCCCCCTCCCCCCCCCAAAAAAGGAGCTCTGCAAAGGGTTCTTCAGTGTTCACTAGAGCTACACATGTACGTGTTTGCATACTGAAATGGTACCAAAAGCCCTGGGCACCTGCATTTGGAATTCATATGTAACACAACAGCCCAAATTCTGTCAAATTAACAAGGACAGGTGAGTTAGAAACACAAAGGTTTTTTTACAGCTCTTGGGGACCTCCTGACCTGAGAGAATACAGAGACCTTTTATTCCAACCAATACACAATATACAATGTGAAAAGGAGCAGCTGGACTCATGAGGATGCTGTACAGCACAGCCCCTCAACAAGAGAACCTGTTTGATCCATGTCCATCTCTTGGTCCCCAGTTATTTGTTTATTGCAGGATTCTCAAGGAAAGCTTTGCTTTGATTCTTAAAGTTCCACTTCACTGAATTGAAATCTTGGAGAGCCCAAAGACCAGTCTTCTTCAAAATTCCTCAAAGCAAACTCACAGTGTGATCCATGGACCGCAATTTAACAAGTAAGTGAGCAGGCAACCACTACTTGACATGAGTCTTGCCCTCCCCTCTAGTCGACTCACCTCTCTCCTTGTGCTGGCAGAGCTGCTGGGGAGGCTGTGCACTGAAGCAAGCCAGAGAACACATCCAGCTGAAATAAACAGATATACATATATTTTTGCTCAGGTGTTTATGGCAGATCTGCTCCCTGATGTTATTCTCTCCGTGGTCACGTACTTGCACAGGAGACAAAAGAGTGCCAACAGCATGGTTGATGGAGACCAGAGTTGAAAAGGAAATCCTGGCTAGTCGACACAAACTCTGATCTGCCCATGCCCAACCTATTTAATATGTTAACTCTCTAGTCTGTTTCAATGGAAAGTACTTCATTAATAACTGATTTTTTGGTACTCAAAAAAAAAAAAAATCATGTTACCAAACAGTAGCACATCTATAATTCAGATAGTGATTTGTAATTATAGGTCTCAAAGCATTTGCAAATGAGAATTGTTACCTCATTCTTTCACTGATAGGGAAAATAAGGTAGGGAATAGTTGTGTTTAGGGCACATAACCAGCCAGTGTTTAGGGCACATAATCAGCCAGTGGTGTAGCTTGGTTATAGTTGAAACTCTGCACAACACATCAGCCTTCTATCCACCAGGAAACAGAGCCTGTTTGCTAAACACAGTCAAAATGCATGCAAAATGGCCAAACATTGCAAACTTAGAGCATGTGTGGCTTTGGCTCATTTCTAAATCACATGTCCCAGAACTACGGTTTACTCCATTCATTGTTTCCCAGCAAATCTGTCCTGGACAAGTTCTTCATTTCTCTTTAAACCCATGTTTCATTCCCATGTTCAAATGGAGAACAACCAGGATTTTCCCATTATTGTTTTGCAATCTAAGCCCTCCAGATTATGGGGGGGCAAAACAAGTTAAAAAATCAAATCCAGTTTATATGCAACATAGAGCTAACAATCCTCTGTGAAAATTGATACGAGGTGAATTTTTTGAAGACTGTCTATGGAACACCTTAGTTGGAAGCTCATAGTTTTGGGCACCTTCTGTACAAAGCATTTATTCATCCAACACCTGCTCACATCAAAATTCATCAAAGTAGCCATCAAGTCAGAGACTATTATATTAAAACAAATAAATAATCCTTCTTTACATAAAAGTTATGAACACCACAAATTACTTTTATTATGATGATGACATTGATCTCTTCTTCTATAATTTATTTTGGTTCAAGAGCTATATTTTTTCAAGAAAATGGGGATAAAGCTTCTCAACTTTACAGTAGAAATTATCTGAAATAGTCTTTGCTTTACCTGAGTAGATTGGCTCTCAGCAGCCGAAGTTTGCCTGATAGTGCAATATTGATGTAAGGGTTTTCTACTTTTGTAGCTTCAGCTGAGCTGGAAAAACGATTTAGCTAAGTATGGTGCTACTAGTTTTTCCTCAGAACACCAAATGCTGAAACTCGTCTTGGGCTTGTGTCTCATTTAATTTGATCTTTTTTCTTCCAAAGGCTCAGGAGACACAACATGCTGAACAGAAAAAGATTAGATTAAGACATGTGGGATCAAAACACAGCAGTCACATGACCTGAGCTGTTTCCAACACCTCTGTCATTTTAGCCTAAATGTTCTGCTAGATGTCCAAACCTCTTCTAATGGACTGCTCAGAACTGGCCCAGACTAAGCCATCAGGCATTTCACTCATGCCTCAGTTAGGCATGAATATAGGCAACGCAGTACACAGGACCAGTGTGGGCAGCATATTTCTCACATGGACCAGAAAGACTCCTGCTCCTGAAGAACATAGTGAAGGCATAATATCAGCTTGAACAAAAGGGATTCCGAACAAACATGCGAAGAAAAACCCATCCATTTCATTAGCTGAGGCACTACGCCAAATATGACAGTTATGACAAATTGTCAGATATGAGAAGATACAGATTTTCCTCATCAGATGCCTGACTACATCCCTGTGGAAAAAAAAGCATACAAAAAACAAAAAACAAAAAACAAAAACCTTGGCTGTTTCATGGCATTTGATTTCAGTTTTGAAAAAACAGATTCATTGCCATGAAACTGAGCATATGTATGTATGAGCAATATGTGAAAGGAAACAAGCTTTCCTAAACCTATTTATCTAGTTACGTAAACCTAGTTCCATTAAAAAATCTTTGCACACTAGGAAATTGATGGAAGAGGACTTCCAGGATCTCCTAGAAATCTCACAGCTTCATTTTGAAATGGGGCACAGCAGTTTTATGTCCCTTACAGGCAAGAATCCACTCTATCCTTCTTCCCTCCCAAGAACAATCCTGCCAATGGTGGCATGACAAAACCCCAGAGAGAGGTTTAAGCTGTTTCAAAAGTCAAGTCTGAGATCACAAAGTATTAGTATTAACAATTTATGGCTGTAGTGTTTAATGTTTCAGAGGCCAATTTCTTTAATTTTATCTGCTCTTCATACAAGTTTTCAGCTCACTTGTAACAGCTGTTTTTCATTAATGGGTAAACAGCAACTTTTAATCAAACTATAAAGGTACAATGTACTCTCCCCATGATAGCTAAGTAATAAGTACTGGTGACCCAGTACAACATTCTGACATAAACTGCTTCCTTAGAAGTCTCTAATCCCCATTAATTGCCATGTTTAAATAGTACTCCAAACTCATTCTGAAGCAATTAGTAAAGAACATGACAAAGGAATGGCTAGAAGCTTCCAAATATTACTGTCCAAATTACATTAACCCCACATTGTCAGTTTCTCCTCAGAGAGAGGACCTGCTTCTGATGTAGGATGAAGAGGAATAGATTAAAGTGAACATGATCCTGATTAATGCAAAAGCAAGACAGGGAACAGTAGCTGAGGCTTATGCATTGAGTCATTGAGCCTCTTACGCCATTTCTTTTTGTTAGTTTCTGCACAGTTGTCTACTTTAGCTCGTGACTACCTGGCTGTCCTCACTAAATTACAGTCCTTCTTTTTTCTTCATGAGAGGTCATGGACCTATTCCCATCTTCCAACAAGTCTTTGAACTACAGCCTTCTGAATTTGAGACGAAAATTAAGTGAAATCCTTACCAAGGTCAAGCTCATCCTGCCTCAGTCCTTTGGTGGCTATCCTCTCTCCTTCGCTCTTCTGAAAGCTTATGCTGTGTGGAGGCAGGATGATGATTGACCAATCCGTTTGATACTGAGATAGTGTCATTAAGGCCATGGTTCCATGGCAATACTATATAAATCTACTTTCCTCACTTGCAGGAAAAAATTGAATGATTAAGTATAGTAGCACCCACCATACCTTATCTTACTATACGAAGCGTTCCTAGTAAATCCTTTGCCTCTTTGAAGTTCTACCTTTGTTCATATTAACTGGTTTGGACTACAGGCAGAATTCTCAGGTGGAAAAGCCTCCTCTTACCATCTCTCTCCTCATGATTGTAGCACATCTACAAAAATATAAAAATTTTATGAGACGTAAAACTAACACATTCCTCTGATTAGCTTCTTGTAAGTCATTACTTTTCCAGTGCCATTTCTGCACAGCTTCTTTGGCAACGAAGTCCCAGTTCTGGATGATGTGAATTTGACAACCTTTAATAAGAAACAGATGGTAAATGTATTTGCAGTGATGCAGGTGGCTGGCTTAGACTCAGCTGTTTCTTGCATAAGGATGCACATGCTACTCTGATGGAAGAGAAAGAGAAGCAGGGGATTTAAATTTAATATTTACTTTGGCAAACTGTATATCTGGATCAATCTGACTTGGAAAGTGACACATCAGGACCCTGTCATCTAGAACCCATTTACACAAAAGGGTAGGGTAGTGATGAAGAGCTGGAAGAGCTGCAGAAACTGAAGAACAAAGAAGAAAAAGAAGAACAAAGGGCATACGGAAATGTACACCAGGTTCAGCCCGGAGATGTAGCAGCAGGACTCTTGTTATGAAACCTCTCCTTAAATGAAGCAAACACGAGGACAACCTTCTGCCTGTGAGTCAAAGTAGCACAAACTGGCTGCAGCTGCACTACAGAGAGCTCAGTCTCTTTTTCATGTACTGCTCGTCTTAAGATATAATAATTGTTGTAAGGAGGGGGATAGAAGGGAGGGATTGAGCCCCTCATTTCTCTGTTAATGTGAGGGATCACTCCTTGCAGCCAGTTGAAGGGAAGTTTTCCTCCTTTGGAGGAAGTCATGTCTTTCCACACTCTGGATAGGGCACAAGAGTAGTGTGGAAATATCTGGAGACAAAAAGTCTTCATGGACAATGCTGGAAAATTTTAATCTTAAAAGAGATAAATTTACAGACATCTTGTCAAAACGTTGAAAAGTCCTGAAGATGGGTAAGATTGTTCTGGAAGAGTAGTATGTGTCCTCAGTATGTGTAAGAGGAGCAGAAGAAATAGAGGTTGCATGTTCAGTCCCAAAGAAAAGATTTCCCTTTCACAGTTATGAAAATAAGGACCATTTTTATCAGCATTAAAAAGCAGAATTTCTTGATGATTTGTCAAAGCTGAAAATATCTGTAACGACATTGATTTCAGAATTTTTTCATGGAATCTTAACCACTCTTAAATACTCTGTGCATTAGTGATATTTGGGTGCTTTTGATAGCATTATTAGAATTTAAGATCTTTCTCAATGTCTGCACGTTCTTTAAAGATAATGCCAAGACATATATTTCATTGTCAGGCCCACTAGTACCCGTTTTCAGCACACGTGGTCAGCGATTCAGTACATAGAGTGGAGG
>VYZP01014277.1:0-12110 GCA_013400635.1 Hypocryptadius cinnamomeus
GGTGGGTGGGACTGGGGGTGTGAGGGGTGGGGAACTGTGGGGGCTGCCGGCTGCAGGTGACATCCAGGTGTTTGAAAGACAAATTATGTGTCAATAGAGTTCCTTGTTAAAGTTTAGGGCTTGACACGATTCAGCGATCTCAGACCTGGGTGGAAGTTAACAAGGCTTGGGAAGAAGGATTTACCACTGGTAGTGGGCACAGAGAATGCAGAATTTAGGAGCACAAGAACAGTTGGCAGAACTCTCAAGACAAGGATCTAACTAGCAAAGCTAACTCAACAACTGTGCTGAATCAGCTCCGAGTGGATAAGAGAGACTCCAGATCACAACACCAACTCGCAGACCACCAACCCAAGAAACCCACTGACCCAAATGAAGAGGAAGACTGAACATGTGGCCTAATTAACATAAGAAGTGAGGGAATCATTTAACACTACAAAGTAGAATATTAATGAATGATGTAATATGTAGCTGTAATAAAGGGCAAATATAACATAGCCAATGAAGATTAATGCTTCCATTTGCTAAAACGTATAAACAGTAAGAAGTTCTGATAGTCGCTTTGCTGGCTTTGTGAATTTGCCACCAAAACTTCTTTCCGCGCAGAACTCTAAATACAAATACCTCGGTTCTGTGTGGGGGTCAGCCCCATCGGGTAAAGAACCCGTTTTGGGGCAACGTAGGGGTGGTCAGCCAGCTCAGCCAGCACCTGGCGCTGCCCAGAGCGCGGGGCAGGCTCCGGCCACAGTGACCCCACGGCAATGGCCCAGCTGCCTGCAGGAGGAAACACAAATGCTGCCTTTGAGTCACAAAACGAAAAAAGGGGAACCGAAAGGGTGGGGTTGGCCGGCCCCGTCCTTCCTCCCTGCGCACCCTGCCGTCTCTCCTCGTCCCTGCCGCCACAGCCACCCCAAGCCGCCGGGGTGGGCGCGGCGGGCCCGGCTGGCCGGAGCGGCGGCGGGACGGGCGGTGAGTGAGGAGCCCCGGGAGCCACGGCCGGGGCAGCGCTGCCGCGGGGCTCCTGGGCACCGGCGGGGCCCTGCTGATGTGGCTGTGGGACAGCCGGGGTGGCGGGAGGCTCCGTGTGGCCTGTGCTGCTGGCCTCACACCTCTGCCGGGCTCCGTGAGGGCAGCAGAGCCGTGCTGGGCACAGCACACGTGGGGAGGGCTCTGCCCGGTCCCACAGCCTGGCCAGTTCCAAGCAGGTGGCATCTGACCCTGTCACCTGGCCGTGGGGCTGTGGGCTGCAGGGGGTGCCAGGGGCTGCAGGCTGTGCTGGAGCAGGAATCACAGCGGTGTGAGGGTGCCGGGGTTGGGGTTCTGCCGGTGTCTTTGGCCATTCCTCGCCTGTGCTTTGCGCGGTGGGCACTGCTGGGGTGCAGCTCTGCGTTTGCTCACAGGTCTCTCCCATGCAGGAGGTTTCCCCCTCTGTCCCTCCCACCCATCATTTTTGACACCCTCAGGGCTCAACCTGAAACATGAGGGCTGTGAGGTTTGTCACTCTGTCACCCTTCCCTCTTGTCCCAGGCATGCCGTGTCCCTGCCAGCCCCACATCAGAGCTTGCCTGTGGAGGACGGGTGGCCCCGGGACCATGGTGGGACACAGTGTGCAGTGGCATGAGGCCAGCAGCGTGTGCCAAGCCTGGTGGTGGTCTCAGAGCACGCTGGTCAGAGGTGTGAGCATGGCAGGAAGTCACACTAGCTGGAGAGGGGGACACAGGACATGCTTGCACACACCCACTCGTCGCTGCTGTCACAGCGCAGCAGTGGTGGCTGTGGGGCTGAGCCCTGTGGGGTGCTCACCGCACCAAGGACAGGCAGGGACACAGCGGGTCTGGTGGCAGTGCTGGGGACAGGGAGGCTGTGCCATGGTTGGGCATAACAGCCCCCTGAGACACTCGTCCTTTCCCCTCTGGCAGTTCCATCCAGAGGACACAGTGAGGACGTGTCCCACCTGCCTGGCACTGCTGGCCATGACCCCGCTGCTGTGACTCCAGGTAAAGCTCCAGGGAGCCGGCACTGCAGTTGGGATGGGCTGGAGCCCAGGGCCCCTCTGCTCAGCCCTGTGACTCTGCCAGGGAGGGCAGTGGGAGCCCTCCTGCTCTTGGGACTCAGGATCAGCAGCCACACTTTGTAAGTAGGGAAAATGAGGCACAGGGCTACAGGGTGGTTCTGGGGTCACTCTGGGCTCATCCACCACCCTGCCAGCAGTCTGGGGGTCAGGGGGGCCACACCAGCCGCCTGCAGGGACGCCAGATCCCTCCTCCTGAGACTTCAGTCAGCACACTGCTGTTTTTTCCAAAAGACTCTGATGACTAATTTTAAGTTAAGTTGGGCATTTTTTGACCACCCAAACAAGCTGGAAAGGTCTGAGCCATAAGAGCCACAAGGAGGGAAGAGGGAAGCCTGGGAGAGGGAATCCTGCTTGTCCCCAGCCTCTCTGGGGACTGTGGGGCAGGGCCAGTACTGCAGCAGCAGGGGCTGTGCTGGGAGGGTCTGAGCATTGCCAGCAGATGGGAGGACACCTCTGCTTCTTGTCCCCAAGCTGGGGCTTGCCCTAGAGAGAGGCACATTGTGTGGGACTGGGTGCTGGCATTTTTGTTCCCCACCTGACCGTGGTGTGAGTGAGCCAATGCCGCTCTCCTGTGAGGGCAGAGTGGATGGAATACTCAGCTGGGGAATGGGGGGCTGAACCCCTGTTTCTGGTCCACCTCTGAGCCTCCCCCTGAGGAGATGGGCTGTGGGGAGCAGGGGAGAAAAACAGCTTCTCCCAAGTTACTTTCCAAAGCAGTGCTTACAAGAGGAAAAAAGGGAACAAGGTGTGGGTGAAGGGGAAGCAGGGACTGTAGGTGGTCAGGCAGGAGACACAGAGCTGGGCTCCAGGGGCTCACAGCTCAGCAGGGGCTCCACACAGGTCACTCATCAGTTCCCCAGACTGCAGTCAGGTGCTGGTCACAGCCCACAGCTCCAGCCACGTGGCTCTGAGGGGTGCTGGGCCCACCTGGGGGTCACAGTTCCTGGGTACAGCATGGAGGGATGGGGTGAGATGCATGGGCTGCTCCAAGAGATGGGCCAGGGCAATTTCCAGTCCCTAAAGGCTGGGCAGCAGGGGGATGCAGGGCTCTCATGAGCCCTTTCCTGTGCTGCCCTTCCCGGGAAAGGCTCAGGGGAGCTTTGCTGATGGCTGGGGGAGGATTTAACCCCTCTGCCTGCTGGCTGGAGGCAGCCCTTCAAGCCTGGTCACTGACAAGTGCTGCTCAGAGGGAAGGAAGGGGAGTTGAGCTCCATCCCTGCACTCCTGCAGGCTCCGTGGACACCCAGGGGAAGGATGACTTTGGGGCTACTCCGTGCTCTTGGCAGCACTGTGACTTTTCAGGGCCAGGACCTACCCACAGCTTTTTAGGGATTGGTCTCCCGTGACCAACCCTTGCACGCTGCCAAGTCAGCACGTCCCCAGCACGAAGAGGCTGCGGTGGGGCAGGAGGAAACAGCCCACACAGGCTCACATGCACAGGGCTGGAGGGGAGGAGCGCCTGCAGGGTGTCACAGCTGGCTCCACGCTCCTCCCCGGGGCTCCAAGCTTCCCTCGTTTCTCTCTTTCTCCAGCTCTCTGCCCATCTTGCATATCCTGGGGGCCTCTTCAGCAGGAGTCGGAGCCATCTGGGTGGTGGCTCGGTCTGCAGGCTGGTGTGGGAGAGGGGCCGGGAGAGGTCACATCACAAACCACCCACACTGGCCTGTCCTCACCCCTCTGTGGCTGCTTCCCCCCGCTGTGGGGGTCCCAGCACCCCCTGTCTGCCCTTGGGGCAAGGGGGAGAGTGCACTGAGTGAGGTCCAGCAGGTTTTGGGCTGAGCGAGCGCCGTGTCAGTATTGTCTTGCCCACAGCAAGCCGGTGAGCACAGCACGGGGGAGCCCAGGGGTTGACATGGCCAGTGTCATCCTGGAGAGCATCTTCTTGAAGCGCTCGCAGCAGAAGAAGAAAACATCTCCCCTCAACTTCAAGAAGCGCCTGTTCCTGCTGACAGAGAGCAAGCTGTCCTACTACGAGTATGACTTTGAGCGGGGGGTGAGTCTGCAGCCACAGGGGCAGTGCCATGCCAGTGTCCAGGGGTCACCAGCTGTCCCTTGCCAGCACGTAGCCCAAGGGGTGGTTGGACAGGGAGAGGGGCTGGTTTGAGTCTCTCCAGGTCCCCACTTGGTGACCATTTGAACCAAGACTGTCTCTTGCAGCGCCGGGGCAGTAAGAAGGGCTCCGTGGACATTGAGAAGATCACCTGTGTGGAGACAGTGGCACCTGAAAACAACCCTCCCCCTGAGCGACAGGCCCTGGTGAGGAGAGTCCCTGGGGTGGTGGCAGTCCTGCTTGGCATGGTGGGCTCTGTCCACACCATACCAGGGGTCCAGCTTGATGCAGAGCAGGGGGATGCCAAAAGCTGTGGGCCTGCTCCAGAGGAGATGCCAGCAGCTGAGCAACAGGATGCCAGCATCCATCTCTGCCTCTCTCTTCCAGAGGAAAGGGGAGGATTACAACAACATGGAGCAGATCTCAATCATCGAACGGTTCCCCTACCCCTTCCAGGTGAGTTTTCACTGCACCCTCTTTGCTGGGTCCACTCTGCCTGGTGGCAGGTCCTGAGGGGAGGACCCCACAGGGGCCTGGGGTCAAACATGGCATCACTGCCCCGGTGCCGGATGTCACTCAGCTGCTTGGAGACACTCTGCTGCTGTCCACACTGCATGGGACAGCCAGGTGAGCCTCTCTGAGCCCCGAGGCAGCTCTGTTTAAGATGGAAACCTGCTTCTGAGCTCTGTCCTGCCCCTTGCAGTCCCCTGGCTGATGCTGGAGTGATGCTGGCTGCACACTCAGCCCCCAGCCCAGCTGCCTGCCCTGCTGGCACCCAGTGCACCCCGGCACACCGAAAGTCAGAGAAGGAAGTGGAAAGTCTCGGGGGAGGGGGCTTATTTTTAACCTCTTTGTCACGGTCCCTCGAGCACAGTGCAGGGCCAGCAGACACCGGCAGGGCTGGCTCGGGGTGGCCACAAGGCTCGGCTCCGCCCGTGCCTGCCGTGAGAGCCCTGCCCGCGGTACTGAGGGGAATGTTCCTGCAGGTGGTCTATGACGAGGGGCCCCTCTACATCTTCTCCCCGACGGAGGAGCTGCGCAAGCGCTGGATCCATCAGCTGAAGAGTGGTGAGTGCAGGGGCTCTGCAGCTCCCTTGGGAAGCCAACGTGGGCACAGCTGTGCCTGTGCCTGACCCACAGTGCAGGCTCCCAGGGCTCGCTGGCTCATGGTTACCTGTCCCATGTCTGAGGAAGAGTGAGCTGCTCCTGCCCGGGGCAGGTGGATGCTGTCACCCTCTGCAACACCACAGCTACCTCGGCTGAGGCTCCTTGCCTTCTCACAAACCTGCTCCAAAGTAGATCAGGCAGGCTCAGAAATCGTCGAGGGCAAGAGGAAATAGCAGATGTGGCCATACAGCAGTACTGCCTTGGCATGTGAGGGTTGAGTGCTCAGTGCTTTAGGAAACATGGACCACAAGCCTGCTGGGAGCCAGGGAGTATCTTCCCCAAACCACCTCAAGCCTTGCTCAGTGCTAATGCTCAGAGCTGGGTGGATGCTCCCTCCTCGAGCAGCTGGGAGTGTGTTGCAGCAGCACTGTGCCAAGGGGCTCCAACCACCCAAAATCTGCTGGAGCTGCCTGTATGTGCCTCGTGGCACATGTGTGTGTGTCTTTCTGTGGCTTTGTGCTGGCAGGGTGGGATTAGCTGCTTGAGTTGACACGGGGAAGTTGGCTCGAGCGAGGCGGAAGAGGGGCAGGCTGATAACGGGGAAGTCGGTTATCTCACAAGAGCCCCAGCAGAACAGCCAGTCCTCTCCCACTTCCCTGCTGAGGGAGGAGGGTTGCTCTGGCAGCTCCAGCCAGTGTAGAATCCAGAGGGAAAGGAGAGAAAATGCTGCCTTTTTGCTGACAGGTTGTCCTCCTCTTACTCCACCAGAGAAGGGGCTCTCTGCACCCTGTGCAGCTGCTGTGGGCCAGCCCCAGGCTGTTGACAGTGTTTAGGCAGATCCAGTTTTCTCTTCCCTCTAGAGAAGTACGAGGAAGCTGGTCAGCCTCCTGGCAAGGGAATATTTTCCCTGCAAGGGAAGTCTCTGAGCGGGCACAGGGTGGTGGCAGTGCCCTCCTCTTCCCATGGAAGAGCCAGGCACAGCACTGGACTCCCACCCCACTTCTGGAAAGAAAAAGAGCTCAAAAGAGCTGTGAACCATGGGCCAGAGCAGCCTGGGGGTTATTGGATATTTTGGCTGGCAGGAAGGCCAGGTCCTTCTGTGACCAAGCATGCTCATGCTGCCCCTTTGCAGAGCTGCTCAAAAGCTTAAACCAGATCTGAGAGCCAAGCCTGGCCCTTCCCTGTGGCACAGGGCTTGCATGGCCACGGCACTGAAACAAGAGTGGTAAGCTGAGGGAAACCTGAACATCAGGGCTCAGGGGACAGCAGCACAGCTGAGAGGAAATGATTTAATGCAGCTGACCACTTGCATTCAGGGAGCAGAGAGCTCTTGCAGCAGGCTGGGGACAGAGCCCTGGGTGACAAACATCTTCCCTCCTCTGCCACAGTGATTCGGTACAACAGCGACCTGGTCCAGAAGTACCACCCCTGCTTCTGGATCGACGGCCAGTACCTGTGCTGCTCCCAGACAGCCAAGAACGCCATGGGCTGCCAGATTCTGGAGAGCAGGAATGGCAGTAAGACACCAGGCACCCTCCCACTGCCTCGTCCCCCTGCCCTGGGGACCACTGCAGCACAGAGCCAGGGATCTTTTCTCACCTTGCCCCCTCCTCTGTTCTGAAGGTTTAAAAGTGGGGCGGTCGCATCGCAAGACAAAGAAGCCCCTTCCCCCAACTCCTGAGGAGGACCAGGTAAAGGCCAACGTCAGGGTTTGTTCCAAAGTGTTGAAGAAAGATCTACCTGGAGAAAGCCAACATGTTCAATAACTGCTTAGAGATGTACAGGCCAGGACTCTGCTCTGGGGAGGGACATCAAGATGGTGACCTAAGGAAGAAGGAGTTTGAAGCAGGGGATAGAGCCCAAAGGCCTGTAGGGAAGTCAAATGATCTCAACCCTAAGGTTTCCCAGAGAGATTAAAGCCCTGATGTAGGCTGGAGGAGTCACAGGTTAAGCCAAAAGGTGAAAACACCTTTTTGTGGAGATGGGGAAAAATATTTTGATAAAAAGTCCAGGGAGAGGAAATGGGTGTTCTGGTAGAGATACACATGGGAGCTGAGACAAACACTGCACTGACCTTGCCTGAGACCACTGCCCTCCCAGGCCTGGGAAGAGTCTCACGTGGTGTGTGTGCCAGCCTGACCATGTCCCACGCTCTCCCTCTCCCTGTGGGAAGATGGTGATGAAGCCTCTGCCCCCCGAGCCAGCCCCCAGCACAGCAGGGGAGATGAAGAAGGTGGTGGCCCTCTACAACTACGAGCCAATGAACGCACAGGACCTGCAGCTGCACAAGGGCGAGGAGTACTTCATCCTGGAGGAGAGCCACCTGCCCTGGTGGAAAGCCCTTGACAAGAACGGGTGAGAGCTCCCACTGCCCATGGCCATGGCTCTGCAGCGCTGCCCTGCCCTGGTGCTCAGGCACTGGTGGGCAAACACACCCCTTGGGCACCCCACGGGTGAGGACAGGCTGCCTGCCCACCTGTGGGCTGCTGGGGAGGAGGGGGAGGAGGCTGAAACCAGCTGTGGTGTCAGCCCTTCCCAGATGGGTTTGCACCAAATCTTTTGAGCCCATTTCTGTCAGCCTCCTGAGACAGGAATATCCTTTCCCCTTGGCCTCCTCCATTGGAGTGTGACCAGCCCCTTTTCTCTGCAGGAGGGAAGGATACATCCCCAGCAACTACGTCACTGAAACCAGAAATTCCCTGGAGATCTTTGAGTAAGAGAGGGCACAGGCACCTGGCGAGTTGCACTTGGTTGGAGACATTTTCCATTTGGTTGTTACCCTACACAGCCCATGAGCCCAGCCTGGCTGGGTCATTCTCCTTCTTCCACATCCTCTGACAGCCTCCAGCCCCTGGCAGCCATCCCTGCCCTGCTCTCTGCACCACCTTCCCTGGCTGGGCCAGGGTCAGCCTGGGCTGGGGACAGAGGTGGCTGTGGAGATCTCCCTGATGGCTGTGTCCCTGTTCCAGGTGGTACTCAAAGAATATCACTCGGAGCCAAGCAGAGCAACTGCTGAAACAGGAGGTAAGTGTTGCCTCCTGAGGCTGGGTCTGTTCTACACCAGTCCTCCATGGGCTGTTCTCACATTGTGTCCAGCATGGGACCAACCCTGGCTTTTCTGGGAGAGGACTATTGCCCCAACAACCCAAGGAACCTTCCCTATCCCAGTGTGAGCTCCTCCAGGCAGCCACTTAAGGAAGTAGCCTCCCATGCAGGGACTGGAAGTAGGATTCCTCTGACTCACTGCATCCTTTCCAGCCATGCTGTGATCTTCACTCACTTCAAGTTTTGCCTGTTAGAGTCACACACAGTCCCCACAAACACCCAGTGCCCTTTCCCCTTTCTGTTTTAGGGTAAGGAGGGGGGCTTCATTGTCCGAGATTCCACCAGCAAGACAGGGAAATACACTGTCTCCGTCTATGCCAAGTCCTCTGCGTAAGTGGCTCTAAGAACAGCTTGTTCCTCCCTCAGAGGCCCCTCCAGGCACCCCTTACTCTCTGCCTCTCCTCCCCATGGCACTGACCTCATGTTCTCCCTCTCCAGAGACCCCCAAGGCATGATCCGCCACTATGTCGTCTGCTGCACCCCCCAGAATCAGTATTACCTGGCAGAAAAACACCTGTTCAACAGCATCCCAGAGCTCATCACCTACCACCAGCACAACTCTGCAGGTCAGTGTTCTGGAGACAGAGTGAAGCCAGCAGCGTTTGCACTGGCACCACGGCATCCCCACCTTCCTGTGCCAAAGGCAGGAGTTGTGTTCCCTGCTGGAATGTGGCAGGTGAGCCTAGAATGGCAATCTCTGCTGCTGTGTTTCAGGGCTCATATCCAGGCTGAAGTACCCCGTGTCTCAGCACAAGAAAAGTGCTCCTTCCACAGCTGGCCTTGGCTATGGTAAGCCAGCCTGGGCTACCTCACAGTTCCCTGGTTAAAAGGTTTGTTTCTGCTGACAGCAGCCTTCCCAGGCTGGGATCCTGGCTGTCCCATGGCTCATAGCCTTCCCAGGAACCGCTTCCCAACTTTCCTCTGGTGACAGTATTGACCAAAAGACTCCACAAGCTACCTTGCTCCCATCCCCTGGAGTTACAGGTCTCAGATTTTGTGGATTTTGTGGATGATTTTTCAGGCAGCAAATGCTTGTGAGCTTTTCTTGGGCTTGCTCAGTTGGATGACTGGGAGCACCATGCAGGGAGGTCACCTGTACCCACATTACACTCACACTCTTGTCCTAGGTTCGTGGGAGATTGACCCCAAGGATCTGACGTTCCTGAAGGAACTGGGGACGGGGCAGTTTGGCGTGGTGAAGTACGGGAAATGGAGAGGCCAGTACAACGTTGCCATCAAGATGATCAGGGAGGGCTCCATGTCAGAGGACGAGTTTATTGATGAAGCCAAAGTCATGATGTAAGTGGTGAGCACCATGCAGGGCAGTGCTGGATGCTCCTTGCCAGAATGGCTGCACTCCTGGGAGGTGTGGAGGGACAGTCTTGGGCAGTCCCATACTCTGCAAAATGCATCCAAGATCCCACTCATTTCGTGCTGATTCCTCAGTGAGGTTTTCCACTGTCAGCTGGGCCAGAAGCACCTTCCCTTCCCAAACTCTCCTTATTCACAGGTACTTTCCTTTCCCTGGCTTTCTAGATGCTCAGAATTGCCTTTGTCCCCAACACAGGAACCTGTCTCATGAGAAGCTGGTGCAGCTCTACGGGGTCTGCACTAAGCAGCGTCCCATCTTCATCATCACCGAGTACATGGCCAACGGCTGCCTCCTGAACTTCCTGAGGGAAACACGGCAGCGCTTCCAGCCTGCCGAGCTGCTGGAGATGTGCAAGGATGTCTGTGAAGCTATGGAGTACCTGGAATCCAAGCAATTCCTGCACAGAGACCTGGTAGGGCTCTGGCTGCTTTGTTCAGGCAAAATCCCACCGGGGAAGTCACCCCTACATAGATAAATAGGATGCTTGGAGGCCTCACTTGCTCTCTGCTGAGGCTTTCTAGCTTGCCCCAGTCCAGGTGAACTTGCAGGACAAAGTGAGGTGAAGTGTTCAATGGGTGGGGATGAGATGAAGTTCACCTGCTACGGGGGGATGGGAGAGACAAGAGAAGGTAGAAGTAACTGCCTGCACCTCTCCATTCACAGGCTGCTCGAAACTGTTTGGTGAATGACCAAGGAATTGTGAAAGTGTCAGATTTTGGTCTTTCCAGGTCTGGTAGATGTGTTTGTGTCACTTTCCTGTCTCAGTACCCCATCTTCTCCTTCCATCAATTCTACACTTTGGTCTTTGTCCCCACCACCCTCCAGCTCTGCTTTACCATTGTCTTCCCATTTCATCTGCTTGGCTCAACCTTCTGCCTCTCCACTTTCCACTATCCCTTTCTTACTTTCCCTGGCCCTTTCCCCCCTCTCTCTGTATCTTCTTTCCCACCCCCAAGTCTCCTGGCTGCAGTTTTCTCTCCACATCCCCTTTTTGCTGTGCTTCCATGTCAGCAAATCTCTTCTGCAGCCCTGGCTAACACGCACTTACTGCTGAAACCCATGCAGAGCTGCAGCCTCTGGTCATTCTGAGCTGCCCATTCCTTTCAAGCTTGGTCAGTTGTGTGGAGGAGGGAAATGTGAAACCCAGGTGAGGCACCCTGGTCCATTTTCCTGCTGCAGGTACGTGCTGGATGATGAGTACACAAGCTCCATGGGGTCCAAGTTTCCAGTGCGGTGGTCTCCTCCTGAAGTGCTGCTGTACAGCAAGTTCAGCAGCAAGTCTGACGTCTGGTCCTTTGGTAAGGGCACAGCATTGGTGATTTGGAGGTTGGGAACTCCTCTGCAAACCAGGTGCAGGCACAGGTGCTCCATGCCATGAGCTCTCCGTGCTGTTCCCCCAACAGGCGTCCTGATGTGGGAAGTTTACTCCCTGGGAAAGATGCCTTACGAGAGGTTTAACAATAGCGAGACAACGGAGCACGTCATCCAAGGCCTGCGCCTGTACCGGCCGCAGGCGGCCTCGGAGCGGGTCTATGCCATCATGTACAGCTGCTGGCACGAGGTGAGTGGCTTGCACCCCTGGTGACACCTCCAGCCACCCTGGCGGGGTGACGGGGCTCCCCAGGCCGTAGCTGGGGCAGACACGGGCTCCAGCCAGGCTCCCCTCTCGCCCCACAGAAGCCTGAGGAGCGCCCCACCTTCACCGTGCTGCTGAGCAGCATCCTGGACATTGCTGATGAGGAGTGCTGACCGCGGGTACTGCCCGCTGACCCTGCCCAGCGCCGCCACTGCCCAGCGGGACACACCCGCACACCGGCTGGCACAGTCGTCATGGACACGGCACGGGCGTGCAGGAGCCTGGGGGATCCCCACGGCCGTGCCCACAGCTCCATCACATGCTCAGAACTTCATCACATCCCTGGAGCTCCACCACGTGCTCAGAGCTCCATCACCACCCCAGAATTCCATCACATCCCCAGAACTCCATCGCATCCCCGGAGCTCCATCACATCCCCCGAGCTCCATCACCGTCCTGGAGCTCCATCACACCCCGGAGCTCATCACATCCCTGGAGCTCCATCACACCCCGGAGCTCATCACATCCCTGGAGCTCCATCACAGCCCCCGAGCTCCATCACCGTCCTGGAGCTCCATCACACCCCGGAGCTCATCACATCCCTGGAGCTCCATCACAGCCCCGGAGCCCCATCACCGCCCCAGGGCTCCATCACAGCCCCGGAGCCCCATCACCGCCCCAGGGCTCCATCACACCCCGGAGCCCCATCACCGCCCCAGGGCTCCATCACACCCCGGGACGCTCCCGGTGCGGTCCGGTCCCGGACAATAAAACGGTTCCATGGCCTCCCCGGCTGCGGCTGCGGCCGCTCCGCCCCGCCGGCAGG
>VYZP01014277.1:18416-47636 GCA_013400635.1 Hypocryptadius cinnamomeus
TTAGATAAGATACCAGAAAGAAATTGTTCCCTGTGAGGGTGGTGAAGCCCTGGCACAGGGTGCCCAGAGAAGCTGTGGCCGCCCCATCCGGGGAAGTGTTCAAGGCCAGGTTGGACATCGGGGCTTGGAGCAGCCTGGGATAGTGGGTGTTCCTATGGCAGGGGGTTGGAACGAGATGATCTTTAAGGACTCCACCAACCCAAACCATTCCGCGATCCCATGATAAGTGTGCTAACACAGTCCGAGCGCGGTACTTACTGCACAGCAGCCCTGCCCACCAAAGCCACTCTCGCAGGTACGCGTGCCCGCCTTGCCCTGAGTGCGGAGGAAACAAACGAGAAAGCTCAGATGAAGCCAAACAAAATTCTGGTCACGACCCTCGGGGGATGCAGCGGGAGCGGCCGTACCTGCCCGGGCGCGGCCGCACAGCCGGAGCAGCCCCTTCTTCTTCAGGACGAAGCTGCCACCGATGAAGGCGCTGGAGGCCAGGGCCAGCCCCAGCCCCGCGCCGAACCCGGCCCCCATGGCCCCGGCGCCTCCCGGCGGAGCGGGGCCGGAACGGGCACGGAGCGGAAGGGGCGGTGCACCGGGCTCGGCTTCCGCGGGGCGGGACCGCGCCGGACCGGACCGGGGCTGGCAGCGGCTCCGGCAGCGGCTCCGGCAGCCGGCCTGGGCTCGGGTCTCCGCGCAGGAGCCTTCCCCGGGCGAGGTGACGGCGTGTTTGTGGCGGAGCCGGAGGAGGCGGGATGAGCAAGGGCAAGGACGATGCTCCGCACGAGCTCGAGAGCCAGTTCGTGCTGCGGCTGCCCCCGGTAAGAGCTCGCTCCGGGCCGGCCCCTCGCGGCCCCGCCGGGCTGCACCGGCTGCCGGAGGCCTTAACAAGGCGGCGGGGAAGCTGCGGCTCTGGGAAGGGATGTGGGAGCAGGCTGGGTGTTTGGGGCCTGGGTAGCCCCTTCCCACCGTTTTGAACGGGTTGTCCGCGGCGTTTCATAGGGAGGTGCTCCAGAGACAACCTAGAAGGTTTGGGAGGACCTTTCTGTAAGGGTTTAACAAGTGCTGGCTCTTTAGTTGCAGTGGCTATACATCCCCTTGTTGCTGTTTGTTATGTGTGTAAAGCTGAGATTCTTTTTCCAGTGCCCAGTGACAGGATGATAAACTAAAGCACAAGTTCCACCTCACCATGAGGAAGAACTTTCCACTGAGAGTGACAGGGCACTGAAAACAGCTGGACAGGGAGGCTGTGGAATCTTCCTCTCTGGAGACATCCCAAACCCACCTGGATGTGTCCGTATATCACCTGCTTCGGGTGACCCTGCCTTGGCAGGGGGTTGGACTGGATGATCTCGTCTTCCAATCCCAGTTATTCTGGGGTTCTGTGAGACTGTGTCCTGCTGGGACCACAAGGGCTTGGTAAGGGGAGCTCTAACTGCCCACAGTGCTGGGGAGCTCTGGCAGGTGTCTCTGTCAGGGACCTCACACCACTGTCACAGCTGTGTCGTGCCAGGGGTATGGAGAGCACTGGGAGTAGCAGAGCCACATTAGCATGGTGTTGGGAGGAGGGTGCAGTCCACTGTGGGTCTTGCAGTTGCTGTCCAGCATGTGGATGGCAGGTGTTTAAAGCTGGGTAGGTTGGGCAGAAGCCTTTGGTAACTCTTGGAGGAAGCACACCAGCTCCTGAAGAATTCTCTTCTCAGGAATATGCCTCGACTGTGCGGCGAGCAGTCCAGTCTGGGAATGTCAACCTGAAGGACAGGCTCACCATTGAGCTGCATGGTGAGTGAGCAGCACCAGGGCATCTGCTCCAGCCCTGTCCACAGCTGAAGCTGTGCCACTTGCACGTGTTGTCCTGTGAAGTTCCTGCTGCCCAGGGCTGTATTTGCCAGGGTGGCTGTTGAGGCACAGCCCTGACCTGTCCCCTGGTTCTCCCCAGCGGACGGGCGCCATGGGATTGTCCGTGTGGACCGGGTGCCACTGGCAGCCAAGCTGGTGGATCTGCCCTGCATCATCGAGAGCTTAAAAACCATTGACAAGAAAACCTTCTACAAGACAGCAGATATTTGCCAGGTATGAGCTGTCCTTCTTGCCTGCACCAACAGCTTAAGTCATTGCTCTCCTCTCCAGGAAAACCCCTGTACACTTTGGCAACTGGACACCCGTTATAACATACCCAATTTGGTATCTCACCGTATTAGCAGTTTAAAATTCCCCATTCCACTTGGTCTTTAGAAACCTGATTCCTGAAGTGTGAAATGTGATTGTCCTTGTGACAGCTTAACTGCTGCTGTGTCCAGCTGAGCTGGGGGTGCAGCTGTGTTTCCCATAACCTGCGCCCCTGAATCCCCTTGGCTGACAACGTGCAGTGGGCAGTCACGGTTCCTTCACGTCCTTGGTTCATGTGGGGATTCCAGATGCTTGTTTGCACTGTGGATGGTGATCTGTACCCGCCTTTGGAAGAGCAAACAGTGACCACTGACCCCAAGGCAAACAAGAAGAAGGACAAGGACAGAGAGAAGAAATTCATATGGAACCATGGCAGTGAGTAGAGGCTGTGCCAAGCCCTCCACCCCAGTACCCCGCATCTGAGCCGGGTGCTCACAGCTGCCAGGTACTGGCAGTGCTGCTGCTTTGCTGCAGAAGGGGTCTTCTCCCTTCTGAAGACACGTGCTTCTCTCACTGGGCCATCTGCCCGACACATGAAATCTGTTTCCTCTGTCACAGTCACTCTTCCCCTGAAAAATGTCCGGAAGCGGCGATTCCGGAAGACAGCCAAGAAGAAGGTGAGTTGCTTCTCACCCAGATGCAGATAAAATACCCAAGGGCTAGGTGGGCAGAGACATTAGAACTGTGATTGGTCCAGAAGCCACGTGTTTTATAACATTTGTTCACTTTTCCTCGCCTGAGATGAGGGTGAGGGTAGGATAATAGATTTAAACACTTCTTTGGCTGCTTCCTCTGTATTTTTCAAGATGCTACTGAGGGGAAAGTCCTCTGTGCAGAGTACTTCTGGACCTCATTCCTGTGGCTGCCTTGCCACACCGCATCTCTTCCTGCTCACAGAGAAGAAAGGAAGAAAGACTCACATGGAAATGAGGCTTTGCTCATTCCTGCTTTCCCAGCTTAAATCTTCTCTTTATGCATGGCCCATTCCCTTCCCCAAATAGTACCACTGTCACTTCAGCTGGGGGAGTGACAACAGATGGAGCTCAGAGACTGTCTCTGTGCATATGCACAAGCCAGGCAAGGTGTTGGGGAGATGCAGCACCCTGAGGCTGGGAAGACTTGTTCTTCTCTCCTTTGCAGTTTCTGAGAACAGGGTTGAGTGTGATTTTGCATGACATTTGGGAAGCAAATTAATTGAGACATTCTTGTAGCCCACAGGAGAGATTTGATATCACTGCAGTAAAATTCCTGACTAATTTAAAAGTGAAAAATGAAGCCTTTTTTTAAGTGGGATGGGAAGGATTTGAGTTCAGTTGAGTTCAGTTGAGTTGACCATAAACACCTCGAGGACTTTCTGCATAGACACAGAAAGTCTTACGAAAAACATAGTATAAACAGAAAAGTGAGAGCACTCAACCTACCAAGGTACAAAAAGATGGATTGTTTTTGAGGGGTGCATAAATTACTTCACAGTTAAATATGAGCAAATTCTGAGCAGAAAGCAGAAGATAAGAAAGCCTTGAAACAGTGCTCTATCCAGAGGTGGAGCCTTGTAGCTGGCCAGCACCAGCAGCATGCACAAGGCATTTAACAGTGTCTCTGTTCTCTTCCCTCTCTCTGGCCCAGTATATTGAGTCTCCTGATGTGGAAAAAGAGGTGAAGCGTCTCCTGAGCACCGATGCTGAGGCTGTCAGTGTCCGTATCCTTTTAGTGGGGAAAAAAGCTCAGGAGTAGGACAGGGACATCTGTGTGACCTGGGGTTCTGGAAAGAGCAAGTTGAGCTTTGCATGGGTGTGGGAGGTGGGACATAAACACACAAGAGGCACTGAAGTTATGGAGCTTCAGCTTTGCCTTGTTCAAAGTTAGGTCACCTTGAGGAAACAATTTTCTTGTGGACTGTGCTGTTGTAGTGAGAAGGAACTGAAATAGTAGAGAAGTCATTAGAAAAGAGGTCTGGGATGTTTCATCCTGGGGATCCATAGGTCCAAGGCCAGACTGGTTGGAGTGGCAGTGATCTGCCATTTTTAGCCTCTTCCATCACAACTGCATCTTCCAAGTTCCTCTTTTTCCCTTGACTCACCTGTTCCTGATGTCAGGCTGGGAAGTCATTGCTGAAGATGAAACAAAAGAAGTGGACAACCATGGTTCACTCACCAGCCTGGACATCTCCTCCCCAGGGATGTCAGGGCATAAGCAAGGCCATGGCTCCTCAGGTGCAGTGGAGAAGGCTGTTTTATTTCTAGGTGTGGTCCCTGGCAGGTCATCAGCTGTGTTTTAACTCTTTTGCCCCCAACTAGAACATGATGAGCTGCGGGAGATATTTAATGACATCAGCAGCAGCAGCGAGGATGAAGATGAGAGGGATCATCATGATGATGAAGACCTGAACATCATGGACACTGAGGAAGACTTGGAGAGACAACTGCAGGACAAGCTGAATGAGTCTGATGGGCAGCAGCAGGAGAATGAGGGGTCCAACCAGATCGGTGAGTGAACCAGCAGAGCATGGCAGAATTGTTGGGATGCCAGGCAGGCTGTACTTCCCAGCTCTGCTGCTGCTCTGGGTCTGAGCTCACTCTCCCTTCCAGCCATGGGCATCCAGAAACAGATTGACAACCTGAAAAGTAAACTCCAAGAAACTCAAGACAGGAGGAAGCGCCAGGAAGATCTCATCATGAAAGTGGAGAACCTTGCCCTCAAGGTGAGAGCTCTCCTGGGGTCTCTTCAAACTTGATTAACGCTGGCTCGTCATTAGATCCAGCAGGCTGATTTGGAGAAGCCAGGAGCCTTTGCTTGCTGGGTTAAAAATAGCTGTGGTGTGGCTGTACACACTCCAGCATTTCTCTGTGGAGGCAAAGTAATCTGTGAAACTGGAGGAGACAAGGGGGTGGTTGTCACTGCAGCATGTGACGTGTGGTAGCAGCACCCATTCTGCTGAGAGCACACTGGTAGCTGTGGTCTCCATGTTTGTGTCTGCAGACCCGTCTCCAGGCCGTGCTGGATGAGTTCAAGCAGCAAGAAGAGAGAGAGAAGCAGCAGGTGAGGAAACTCCCACAGTGGAGTGGGAGGTACTGGGGCACAACACTGCTCTAGGCTTGGCCTGACAGAGTTCCCCAAGTCTTCTAGAGAACAGCTAGCTGCTGTGAACTCCAGGTCACAGGTCAGGTGTGTATCTGTGCCTCAGGTGGGGGTGTATCTGTGCCTCAGGTGGGGATTGTATCTGTGCCTCAGGTGGGGGTTGTATCTGTACCTCAGGTGGGCTTGTACCTCATCTGTAGTTGCATGGAGCTTCCCAAGGCAGAAGGAGATACAAGGAGTAGGGTTGACTGCAGCCTTCCCTCTGGAGCAGCCAAACCATGTCCAGTCAGCAGTCCAGAGCTCTCAGGATTGCTGCCTGGGGTGAAACACAACACACAAACCTGTTAGCACCCCTGTACGAGGAAGGCAGTGGCTGTAGGGTTGTGGCAGATTTCCTGCCTGGGCAGCTCTGTTCCAGCCCGGTGCCAAGGCAGGAGGTTCTCACTCTCAGAGCCCTGTGGGCAGTGCCAGTCCTGTCCCAGAGGAGCCCAAGCACAGCTCCAGGCAGCACCCAGGGAGAGCAGCCACTGGTGTGGGTAGAAGATGTGCAGGAACACAAAAATGCTGGGGCTGCCTGGGGTGCCAGATGTGCCTTACTGTAACGTCTCACTCCCTCTTCTCAGATGGCATCCCTGCAGGAGCAGCTGGAGTCCCTCATGGAGAAGTGAGCAGTGGGCCTGGGTCTGTGAGCAGAGCTGGGACTGGTGGTCACCTGCCATGCTGAAGTCCTTTCTTTAGTCACACACTTTTGCTGCCACATGTGCTGCTGGGCAGTGGTACAGGGTCCATGTTCAGAGCTGATTTCACATCCAGTGTGCTGGGTTTGGCTGGTGGAGCTAAAGAATTGGACTATGCCTGTGAGAGCAGCCAAAACAACAGATTTACTGTCACCAGTCAGCACTGGCCTCCCAGGACAGCATGGTGCTGATTTCTGCATCTTACAGAATCTTGGGTTTGATGGGCTGTGGCCTGGTAACATTTTGTTCTTGTGTTTGAGGAGTGCTTATATCTGCAAACCAAAATAAAGTTTCCTTTTCCACCCTGGTCTGCTCCTTTGTGGTCTCCCAATCACACAGTCCCTGGCAGGGAGCCATGCCTGGGCACCTTTGGTGGGGCACTGCTGGGATCCTTCCCCAAAGTGCTCTTTGTGGAGCTGGGTCAAAAGTGCTGGCACTCGGTGGGAGGAACGAGGCCCTCCTGATCAGGGAGTTCCTGTAATTCCTCACAGACTATGCAGGCAAATCCCAGATTAACCTGACAGGGTGGGAAGAGGATTAGAAGGGCGGTTACAGAAAGCAACAGAGGACACCGGGGGCTTCAGCAAGTGTGTGCGAGAAGGGGACACCCCTCTCACAACCCAAGGGCAGGGGAAGAAGGCTCTGCTCCCAGCACAAAAAGAAAAAGGTCAGCAGGAGCCCTGGAAGATGATGTGTATGTCCAGATAATCAAGAAGGAGACACCTAAGGAAGACGTGAAGCTCTAGAAGGGCCAGAGTGTGATCTGTGAGCAGCCATGGAAGAAACCTACCTGCTGAATGTGGAAGGGGTCAAAAAGAAGATTCTGCATGGAGGTCAAGGGGAACTGCCGAAGTTGCAGGATGGGAGCAAGGTAAATGGTCTGGGTTATTCCTCCAGAGCCCTGGGAGAGGGAGTGGGTCTGACATCCCTGCCCATTATGGTTCACAAGCCCAGCTCCAGGTCTGGGAAGAGTGTGAGCCCTCACAACAGGGGTGCAGGAGGAGCTGGTTTGGGTACAGGCAGCCACACTTCTCAGTTACAGCTGGCAGTTCCCATGGCTTCACCTTGCACTGGTCCTGTGACACCTCCTCCCCCTGGCACCCTTGAAGCTCAGCAGCCCCGGTGGGTTGCTAAAACCTGCCTTTCCTGCCATGTGCCAAGCAGGAGTGAGATGTGCCAATGGGTTGTTCCTGAGAGATTCCCCAGCCTCTGATCACTGTGGGTTCCCCCAGGCCCTGGAGCACACTGTGAGAGCTCTCTCTGCACGGGGTTATAAAGGGGGATCCAAAGGGAGGAGGGAGCTACAGCATGGATGGATTTTAGGACATTTGACCATCTGCTTACTGTGTCAAGTGGGCAAGAGGCACAATCTCCTGCTGTGGAGGGAGAGCTGCCAGCCAGATCAGCACAGTGCTGGGAGCAGGCTTGACCCCACAGCTGAGGTCATGGTGGCTGCCAAGGGGTCTCACCACTGGGCTCTCTCTGGGCCAGTTCACCTTCCACTTCCAGACGCTGAAGGACGACTTTGAGCGGACGGTGATCGATGACAGCCGGGAAGCTGGCATGCCCATGGAGATCATCGTGGGCAAGATGTTCAAGCTGGAGATCTGGGAGACGCTGCTCAGCTCCATGAGGATCGGGGAGGTGGCAGAGTTCTGGTGCGACGCCATTGTGAGTGAGGGGCCCAGAGATGCCCGCTTCCCTCCTTCCTGCAGAGCCAGGACACAGGACCATGCATCCCAGAGATGCTCCGGCCTTGTCTGGTGCAAACACAGCGTGTCACTTGGCCTCAGAACCAAGGGGCTGCCCCGGACAAGGGGGTGCAGCCCCCCCAGGGCTGAGCAGGGCGCTCCCCTCCTTGCAGCACACAGGCATGTATGCCCTGGTGTCCAGGGGCATGCGGAGGATCGCGGAGGGCCGGGACCCCCTGGAAGGGCAGAAGCACCGCTGCGGCATGGGCAACATGTTTGACTACCACAGCACGGGCTACGAGGACCTGGATGAGCTGCAGCGGACGCCGCAGCCTCTCATCTTCATCATGGAGCTGTTCCGGGTAAGGGGATGGTGGGGATGGCTGCCAGAGAGGGAACAGCTGGGACAGGCCGCTCAGCTCCTCCTGCTTGGGCAGGTGGAGGACCCCTCAGCGTACAAACGTGACACCTGGGCCATGAGCAAGGAGGAGAAGCTGGCAGCAGTGCCCGTGCTGCACAGCGAGGGCAACCGCCTGGTGCTGCGCAGGGAGTTCGCGCAGGCGGCCGCCAAGTACCAGGAGGCTGTCATCTGCCTCAGGAACCTCCAGGCCAAGGTGAGCAGCACCAACACCTCCCCATCCCCACCTGGGTCACACCTCCAAGCGCTTCCCTGTGTGCCTTGGGTGCCTGGGAGGGGATGGACACAGCCGTGAGCTGCCCTGGGTTGCTCGGGGGCAGGAGAAGCCATGGGAGGATGGCTGGCTGAAGCTGGAGAGCCTGGTCACGCCGCTGGTGCTCAACTACTGCCAGTGCCAGCTGGAGCTCGGCGAGTACTACGAGGTGCTGGAGCACACCACGGAGCTTCTCCAGAAGCACAATGGTACCTGTGCCCTGCATCCCACCCCTGCTGTGCCCATGGCTCCCAGGGACTCCATCCTCTGAATCCCCCTCCCATGACAATGCTCATCCTGTGTCCCTCTGCCGGTGATCATGCCTGTGTTATCTGGATCCCTGTGTCCCAGTTTGCCCCCACCCACCACCATCCTTCTCTTCCCATGATGATCCCTCACTCCCTGTGCCCTGCTGCCCGCAGTGGCAGGGCACAGCCCAGGTGTCCCTGCTCTCCCTACAGCTGTGTCCACCCCACACCCCACATGCGCTTGATGTCCCCTGGTCTCCAGGGTCCCCAGCTCCTGTGGCTGGTGGCCCTGAGCTGCAGGACACCCACTGAGGGCTCTTCTGTCCTGGCAGACAATGCCAAGGCCTATTTCAAGCGGGCAAAGGCCCACGCTGCTGTCTGGAACGAGAGGGAGGCACGGGAGGACTTCCAGCGCGTGGCTCACCTCGACCCCTCCATGGCGGCCGCGGTGAAGAAGGAGCTGAAGCAGCTGGGGGAGAGGATGAGGAAGAAGCATGTGGAGGATCGGAAGCGCTACCAGGGCCTCTTCCAGTCATCCCAGGGTGTGAAGGCCCGTGAGGGGTGGGAGAGCAGGGAGGTGGGTGATGGGGCACCTCAGGGGGAGGCTGGGGTCCGGGAGAGCCCTGGGCAGGGGGAGCAGGGTGCTGAGACCGGAGTCACAGAACAGCCCAGGGCTCCCCGGGCAGAACAAGGGACCCCCAGGGCTCCCCGGGCAGAACAAGGGACCCCCAGGGCTGGGGGTGAAGGGGCAGCACCAGGAGGAGCAGAAGCCCGGGGAGAGCCTGTGGGAGAAGAGGTGGAAAGGAGGGATCAGACAGCCATGGGGGAAGGAGAAAACCTCGGCACCTGTGGGGCAAGGCCAGAGAGCCTGGGAACAGAGGAGGAAGATGAGAAAGAGGAGGAGAGGGAAGAGGAAGAAGAGGAGGGGGAAGAGGAGAAGAAAGAGGAAGAAAAGGAAGAAAAAGAGAGCAAAGAGGTAAAGGCAGAGAGGGGGGCAGAGGAAGAAGGTGGAAAATTGGAGGAGGAGGAGGAGAAGGTAGAAAAGGAAGAAAAGGAAGACAAAGTGGAGGGGGAAGAGAAGGTGGAGAGGAGAGCAGACGAAGAAGATGAGAAATTAAAAGAGGGTGAAGAAGTAGAGAAGGAAGAAGAAAACAAAGAAAAAGAGAGGGAGGAGGAGGCAGTAGTGAAAGCGAAAGAGGAGAAGGACAAAGGGAAAGAGGAGAAGGACAAAGAGTGTCTACCAGCAAAAATGGAACAGCCTGAAGCAGGACAATGTGGGACAACAGGGGAGACAAAGGCAGCAGAGCTACTGCAGGGGTTGGAGCAAGGAGCCAGCAGAGCAGAGGGAGCTGGCACAGGGAGTGAGGCCCAGGCTCAGCCAAAGAGAGCCCCACATCTGGGGCCTCCTAGCGAGGGGCTGGGTCCAGCTGAGGGGTCCCTGGGGCTGGAGGATAAAACATCTGGGGAGGCTCTGGAAGAGGTGAGCTGCAGGGAGCAGGGAGCAGGCAGGGGACAAGAAAATGCTGGGGAAGGCAACATCCCCCCAGAGAGCTTCACCCCTGGGGAAGGTGAGGAGTTGGGTGAAGGGGCAAAAATAACCCCATGCCCCATAGCAGCCAGAGAAGGGGGTGCTGCACCCCTGGAGCAGTGCAGCAAAGAGCAGGGCAGTGACCAGCCCTGAGCAGGGTCAGCTCCCCTGCTTGGGGGAACAGCTGCCAGGCCACTGACAAAGAGGCACAGCACAGGCAGCAGGGCTCCTGTACCCGGAGAGGAGCCCCGGGGCTGGGGACTGGCCCAGCAGTGACACGGGAACATGCTGTCCTCACCCTGCCACAGCCGGGCTCACCCCTGCCCGACTCAGCGGCTCCAGCGCCTTTCAGCTGGGTGCCACCGAGCTCTGCTGGCTGAGAAATAAAAGCTCTTCCCTGGCACCGTGGGCTGGATTTGTTCCTGAGCGTGAGCAGCGTCCCTGAGCACATCCCACAGCTCCTGCCTTGCCCTGGAGCCCGTGGCACAGGGATGGGGCAGTTTGTACTGCTCTCAGAGGGGTGGTCAAGGGGGCTGCATTTCACCCCCCTTAAGCTCCTGAATCTCCTGCATGGGTGTCCCCACCCTTCCCTGCAGTGGCACCGTGTCAGGCCTTTCCCAGCGCTGCCAGCCCTGCCAGGCAGGGTGAGAGCAGGTCCAGCCCAAAAATTGTCTGTCCTGGGCAGGCTTCACCATCAGCCAAGTCAGGGCAGGGGAGAGAGCCTGAGAGCCCCTGGCCCCCTGGCCTTACCCTGAACTATTCTCTGAATCCCTTAGTGTGCCACAAAGGCACAGCAAACACGGGCAGCACTTGGGGCTGAGGCACCCAGACACCTCTGGGCACTTGAAACTTCATGGAGCTCCAGGGAGAAAGAAGGGAGAGGACTGCCTTGCCTACCCAGCACCCCACTGCTGACTGCCTCCTGCCTGGGGCTGAAGGGTTTCCCACAGCCAAAGTTCCTGGGGGAATGAGAGACTGTCCCCACATAGCCCGTGTCCCACCCCCCAGCAGCCACACGGCCTGGACAGACCTTGTTGGAAGAGGATGAGGATGGTGGTTGGGGGACATGCCTGTGTCTGGGGATCCTGGGGCTCTGCTCACAGCTTCTGCTCTGCCTCAAGTGGTGTGGACAGCCAGGGTGACAGTGTAGGCTGTGTCCCAGCAGCCCTGCAGGAGCAGTGCCAGCATGGCACAGCCACGGGAGCTGGCTCAGCCGAGACACACGGACAGAAGAGGCCAGAGCACCGATCCGGGAGTCAGTATAAATACAAATTTATTCTCTTTCCAGAGAAGAGATGCCACAAAGCAGTGAGGACAGCAGCACCACAGTACATGGTTACCAGAGCATTAGCCAGCCTGCTCCCCTCCCTGACACATCCTGGCTCCCAAACACAGCCCAAGCACCCAACCTGGCCACCTCTGCTCCCCACACCTGGCACTGGGGCCACCAGCTCTGTCCTCATCCTGCCCTTTTTCTTCCTCCAGTGCCCCCCAAGGCTGGACACTCCTGACCACACCCTCAGGCCAAGCCTCACCCTGCTGCTCCCCACGCTGCTCCCATCCTGCCCCTGGGATAGCAGAGGGGTCCAGCTGGGTCTCACAGGCTGGCCCGGGGTCCCTCTCACCCACAGCCTGACACAGCATGCCCAAAGCCACCCTAACGCCACCACACTGCCCTCCTGCCACTCACCTGGCTGGGACAGGGGACAGCAAGGACAGCCACCCACGCTGCCACCAGCAGACACTGGAGCACGGCGTGCTGAGCAGCCCTGGCTGTGCGGCTCACATCGCCTTGTCCCTGCGGTGGGCACTGCTCCTCACCTCTGCCAGCAGCCCTGGGCCTCACACCCTGCCCTGCTCACAACCTCCCCGGACAGTTCAGCACCGTGTCCTGTCCCAGCCAGCACCAAGAGCCCTGGCTCTGTCCTTGCAAGCCCTGTGAAATGGGATGTTTCACCCCGGTGTGCAGCCCTGCCCTGCCCCGAGGGCTCAAGCCTCTCCTCTCTCCACAGCCTGCGGCTCCAGAGCAGCAGGGCCATGGCAGCCCCCGCTCTGGGTTACCCTGCAGCACCTGACTCTGCCTCTCTCGACATAACACAGCCCAAGACAGCCAGCCCGAGGGACCCCTGGGCACAGGAGCCACCACCCCCCAGCTGCCCTGCCAGCTGGCAGAGCAGCCTCCCTGCACTGCCCCGCTCCCAAGGAGAGCCTCCAGCCCCCAGCCCAGCTCCAAGCTGGGACAGCAGCAGGGCAGCTGCTCCCTGGGGGCAGCCAGGAGGTGCCCTGCCTGTCCTGCTGCCACCCACACTGCCATGCACTTGCATCTCACCAAGGTGGCCTCAGGGCTGGAGTGTGGCTGGAGAAACCCTCCCTGCAGGAGCTGAGGCTCCCCAGGCACGGAGCTGGCTCTGTGCAGGACTCTGCCGTGGCAAAGGCACAGATCTCCAGGAAACCAGGCAGGGTGAAGGACCTGCTGTGGGTCCAGCCCTCACTGAGCTCCCTCACTGCAGCCCTGCAAGGCAACACCAGCAACAGGGAAGGTGCTGGTTCCCCTGGGAGCAGGAGTTGGGCTGGTCTGAAAGTGAAGGGCAGCTACACTTAAGGTATTAGAGTTTAATAGAGTGAGTCCATGAGAGTATTTAAGTACAGTATATATATATAATATATAGAAATATATGCAAATTAAACAATAAGGCTCTGTTATAAAGACCCTCTCAATATAAGGCTACTAGCTGGGCTGAAGCTCTAACATGGACTCAATCCCTACTCCATAAACCTCACAGACTCTCTCCTGGTGGTATGTGCCTGGCTGGCTGCAGAGCCTGGGGTGGCAGAGTTCAAACATAAGGCTGGCAGCTGCTCACTGTTATAAAGAGTTACTTTAAAAATTGTGTGGCTCCAGGAGTGTTTTGGTGCCCGTAGACCTGGAGGCTCCTGGGCACAAATGAAAAGTGGGATGCTGAGCTCTGCATCCCCCGAGGGCTACAGGCAAAGGCAGCAGCCCGTGGGTGCCAGGGGAGACTGGCAGTTTTCATGGCTTCAGTTCTTTCTTCTCAACCATCCCACCCAGGCTTGGACACTGTGGCCAGTGACCAAGCCAGCCTCCTGGGGAGCCCACAGTCCCACTCCTGCATGACCTATGTTCCCCTGAGATCTTCTGGAGCTGGCAAGCATCCTGCACCACCAGCTCGGAGGGAGTCTGTGTGAGGTCTGCTGCAGCACAGGGAGCATGGCAGGGAGAGAGGGGAGGAAAGCAGCCAGGTAGCTGGTTAGGAAAAGCCTCTGGCTCACAGGAGGTGTTAGATAAGGGAGGTCATACCTGAAAGAGAAATAGACAGGTCAGGAAAACAGGACCCAGAGCCACCTGGTTAGAAGGGGGCCGCTGCAGAGCCAGGAGGATCCTGCTCAGGGATGGCAGAAAGTGGGCAAGAGTCTGCATGGGCAGACCACCACCTCATGTTAGTGCTGCCACCAAGCAATGCCTCCCTCTGGCAGCCTGGGCAAGAGACCAAGTGCTGCCCCTGCACTGGAGCACAGAGGGAAGGAGCAGAATGACCAACACCAAAACCCACTGAGTGAGTGGAGTGCCATCCACACACATCCCCCAGTCTCCATCCCTGCTGGGAAGAGCTGTCCACGAGCAGCCAGGAGAGCCTGCACCATTGCTTCCATCTCACCAGGCTGCTGGGGCCTCGACCTCTCCTGCAGAGGGGTCTGCACAGGGATGAAGGCAGGAGGGGGCTCAAAGCTCGCTGCAGGTGGTGCTGGCAGGTCTGTCCATCCTCACACTGGGAGCCCCGTGGGGTGCAGGTCCTGAGCAGGGCAGGAGGCTGCCTTGCAGCTCATCACAGGGATCTGTTTGGTCTGTGCTCTTGGCAGCTCTGATGGCCTCTCTTTGCAGGTTTGAAGCCTCCTCCTCCTCCTCCTCCTCCTCCTCCATTCCCAGGCCACACACCCTTCCCAGCAGCACTGCAGCAGCAAAGCTCTTGGCTGAAGCACTGCAGGTCATCAGCTGTTGCAGGGAAGCTGGGATTGGGGCAGGGCTCTGTGGGGAAAGCCTCACCTGAGGGAGCAGTAAGAAGTGAGAGAGGAGGATTTCACTCAAGTACCTCGGGAGCTGGGGAAGGCGCTCCGCAGCTTCTCCATTATGTCTTCCAGGCACATGCTGACTTCCTGGGTTTTGGCTTCCACCTCATCTGCAGTGGCAAGGAGGGCAGGTGGGTAGGAAAAGGCTCCCTGGACATCCACCTGGCTGCCAGCATCTCTGCAGGATGGCAGGGTGCAGGCAGCTTCCTGCAGCATGGGAACAAGGGAGCAGGGCCAGGAGCCCAGCCCAAGCCCGAAGCTCACCTGCAGTTTCAGTGTCAGGGGTGTTGTGCTCTTTCTCCTTTGCCTGGCTGCCTTCTGACTGATGTGGAGATGAAGCCAAGGAGGAGGCTGCTGAACCATTGCCTTCTGACTCTGCTGGAGGCTGGAGGGAGAAGAGTTGTCGTGAGAAGGTTGTCATGACCCTCTGTCCTTGGCTTCCCCTTCTCTGCCCATCCCCTTTGTGCCACTGTCCCAGCTCTGCTGTGGCAAAGCCCACCCCATCCTTGCTCTGAGCATACCTGCAGCAGCAGCTCCCTCAGCCTGTGCAGCTGTGACTCCAGCTGCTTGTTGTGGTCCTCCAGGATCTGCATCCGTGTCTCCAGGCGGCTCTTGTGCTGCCGGAGGATCCGTGCTTCTGCCAGCAGCTCCTCGTTGCGTGGGTCTTGCACTGATTCAGGAGAGCCTGAGGCCAAGGTTGGAGACTCCACTGCCTCATCATGCTGCCATTTCAAACGTCTCAGCTCTCCCTGGAGGATCCTGCAGGACAGCCCAGGTCAGCATCCCCTCAATCCTGCCTAGAGACTGCTGGAAACCCCCGGGAGCTGCACACTGGGGATGGCCCAGCACTCAGACAAAGCTTTGCCATTTGTGAAGCCTAAGGGCCAGGATGCTGCACTGCAGAGTGGTCTGTCTGTGGTTCTGCCCCACACAGGGGGTTCACAGATATGCAACCACCTCCCAAGAGGCTGAAAGCAAGGGCAGGGAAAGCATCACCTCCTCCTGAGCTGGTGAGCCCTGCCTAGAGCCTCACCCTGGTCCACAGCAGCAATACCACTGTACAGGAGGGGCTCAGGGACAAGAAAGACTGCCCTGGGCTCACTTTAACTCATTTGGGATTCAGGAGGGAGCAGGTTCTGTGGACGTAGGAAGGAATATTTTGGGGAACAGAGTCATCTCCCTTCAGTGGAGAGCACACCCTCACTGAGTTTTAGTGCTCTCAGCTTAGCCACCCTCCCAAACTTCCCTCTCAGCACCTGCAACCCCCACCTCCAGACCCAGCAGCATCCCCTGCCTCCACTCTGAGCTCTACAAGGCTTCTCCAGTCCCTTCCCCCCTCTCAGGCCACTTTCAGAGCTGCCCATGTCTCTACCTGTTTTCATCCTCTAAGTGGGCCAGGACTCTCTCCAGCTCTCCCTTGTCATCCATGTTGAGGCCTCCTGGAACCTGCTGGCTGCCCCCAGGCTCTCTGTCGGTGATGGGGCTGGAATGGCGCAGCAGGTACTGGTCCTCGTCCCTGTTCCAGCAGGTGGAGAAACACCTTCATTAGGAAAATCATGGGATTTGTGTGCCCTTGGGGAAGGACAGCATGGAGGGAGGCAGTTTCACAGGGGAGCTCCTGGCTGCTCCAGGCCTAGAGCTCAGAGGGGGCTCAGCATCCCTGATGTTTGTTGTTGGGGGTGCCCAAGGGTATCTCACTCAATGGGACTGGGAAGGAAGGTGTTTCTGTACCCTGGCTAGGCATGGATAGAGCCACAGGAGCCCTGACCCATCAGGAGGTGAGGAGAAGGGAGAGGAGAACTCACAGGCTGTCATCAGGGGACAGGCTATCACTGAAGAAGGAACAGTTCTGGCTTTCCATCTCTGCAAGCCTGGAGAGAAGAGAAAAAGGTTGAGATATGGTCAGAGACACCCTAAATGTCTGCTCAGCTACTTGCAGCAGGCCCTGCAAGACCCCTCTCTGCAGGGTCTCCCACCTGGCCTGCACCAATCTGTCCTTCTGCACAGGCTCTGGAGAGTTTTGCCTTTTTAAAAACCAAAAAAACCAAAATACACTGCTGCTCTGTCTCTAGAATAAAGAGCTGCTGCTGTGCAGTTGGCTCAGCCTCCTCTCTCACAAGCAAAGGAAAGGGGTGTAAGAATTCCACCTCCAGCCTAGGACCTGAGCTACAAGTACAGGCTCCCTGTACCCCCTGGATCCCCACAGCCAGGGCAGAGGCACCACAAACCACAAGGCAGCAGCAGTGGGAAGCTGGCAAACAGCTCTGGGGAGGACACAGGGCAGAACAAGACACCGAGGGATGTGCCTGCAGCTCATCCTGGGAAGAGCAGGACAGCACANTGAGGGATGTGCCTGCTGAGAATCCATCCAGCAGCTCATCCTGGGAAGAGCAGGACAGCACATGGAGGCTGCTGCATTGCCGAGACATCTGCTGTCAGATGCACGGTCTTTGCTGCCAATTTACACAGCACCAGCCACGTCCCAGGCAGGTTTGCCTGGCTGTGCAGCATGCTGGGGCAGGTGGAGGGGTCTGTGACCATCTATGTGCCCCAAAGCCCCCCCACACCCAGCAGGGTCACGCTCTGTGCCCCAGCAGGACAGCAGAGCCCCGTGGGGGTACCTGCTGGCAAAGTGCTCAATCCTGGAGTGTGTGTCGGCGTGTGGTAGCATCGGGGACGAGGCTGGGCTGCAAGAGATGCACACTGGTCAGCAGGCTGGGCACAGACTGACCCCACCTGGCTGAGAAGAGCCAGGGAGGGGCTGGACAGAGAGACTGAAATCTCTATTCCTTCAAGAACAAGGTGGCATATCACCCTCAGAGCAAGTGCTCCTCCAGCCCTCCCCCAGGAGCCCTGCATGAGCTGAGATGCTCTTTCCATCCACAGAAGCCATGTCTCGTTCTGGGCCCAAAGACATAACCCAGAGCCCAGGCAACTCACGTCTCAGAGCAGTCAGCCTCGAGCACAGACTGGACGGGCAGGTAACCTCTCTGTGGGTGCTTGCTGAAGTACTGCTTGGACCGAAACTTGTTCTTCAGTGTCGTGGCAAAGTCTCTCATGTTCTCACTGGATGTGGTCTGCAGAGACACAAATGTGACACAGGTGCCTGTTCAGTGAAAAGTGGGGGACCACAGCTCAGCATCCCCTCAGGCTGGGCATGAGCCCCATGGGGGAAGAGGCAGATAAATCTGAGGAAGCAAGGAGGGCACACAGCAGCTCTGTGAGCCGGTCATGGGGCCTGGCACAGGCCAAGCTGGGCACCGGGGGACATGCATCCTGCTCACCACGAGCCCCAGAACAGGGACACAGGCAGCCTCCAGCAAGCACAGGGTACAAAACTACACAAGGGAGCCACTTGTGGGGCTGCACCAACCTAAACATCACAGGGCTGCTGCCATTGTGGGCCCTGCTCTGTGCCAGGGCCCTCCCAGCCCAGCCCAGCTCCGTACCGGGGTGTAGTACTCCATGATGGGGTAGTGCAGCTTGTTGCCCTTGCTGGCTCGCCCCGTGAGGAAGCAGGTCTGGCAGATATCCACATTGAACTGCTTCAGGCTCCGATACCTGGAGAGGTCAAGAGGCCATAGGGAAGCACTAGAAGTCTTCAAAACACGTGTTTAAAGCCCAAGAAGAGGTCAGTAGGAGGGGACAGAGTGGCCTGTGTCGCTCTAACACCCCAGTGAACCCACAGTGCTGATGGCTGAAGTCCCCAGGAAAGCACTCTGCTCCTTCCCCTTAGCTGGCACCTGCTCTGCCCTGCCAGGAACACTGCTGGCTGCAGAGCTCCAGGCTCCCCCAAGAGCACAGAGCAACTCAGCTCTGTCCTGCAGGACAGCACACACTGCCCTTGGGGCCAGGGTCCCCCATCACAGCCCTTACCTGAACCCCTTGATGGGGCACTGCCGGCAGACGGAGCACTTGGTCTGGTGCTTCACCTGCTCGGCCATGGTCACCCGGTGCAGCACCGCCAGCCACACCATGGACTGCGGCTCCAGGTTGGCCCACTCCAGGAACTGGGATGCCTCAATGGCAGACTTCCCATTACTCTGGGGAGGGAGAGCAAGGGGCTGCTCAGAGCTGGGACCTGGCTGCCATGGGGAGCAGGTCCCCTGCCACCTCGGGAGCCTGTCCCCAGCACAGACGGGCCGAGGGCCGTGGCCCCGCACTCACAAAGCGGAAGCAGCTGCGGATGCTGGGCTCCACGTTGCTGCCCCCGAACGCTGCCACCTCCCCCAGCTGGCGAGGGACCTGGATGGCCTCGTGGAGCAGGACACCCAGGTGCCGCTGGTCACACAGGCCCCCAGGGTTGGCCACTTGGCTGAAGAGATCTGCGGGCACACAGACACAGCTGACAGACACGGGGAGCAGGCTGTGGGGCACACCAGGGACCCCACTGCCCAGCCCCTAATACAGACACACAGCTGACAGCCCAGCAGCAGGCAGGCATGGGGAGCAGGCTGTGGGGCACACCAGGGACCCCATGCCCACCCCCAGCACAGAGCTCAAATATCAGGAGAAACCTGAGCTATCATTAAATTACTTTTACCAGTATCTTTCCAGCTCCTAATAACCAGTTTTGTGTCTTCTTTGGACAGGGGTTATGTACATCATTTATTAAACAGCACCAGCTAGCCTGTCCTCTATGAATCAGCCTAATCCCTTCATTTAACCCCTTGGTGCTCCCTATGCTACACAACATTCCCCTCCACAATATTCCATGGTTAAAATGCAGTGAGGAAAGCAATTTGCTTGAAACCTACTTCCCCCAGCCATGCACCCCCTGGTATTTTCCTTCTGGAAAGCATTGGGTAACTTTCCTGTGTGCCTCGTCTGCACTGCTCCTTACAGTGCCATGCAAGCAAGATCACTGCAGCACCAGTCACTCTACAAAAACACCTCCTAATTTCGGTGGTGTAGGCCTAGGGAGGGAGGGAGAGGTGATGATGCAAGCAGCTTAGTCACTGCAGGAAAGCTGTTTCTTTGCTCTTCCTGGGCAAAGAAGGTCTGAGCCAGGAAACAAAGGCACTCCTGTTTTCCCGAGGTGAATTCACACCAGGTTCTAGGGGAGGCAGACAAGGGACTCACACTGGAACTTCTCCTTGACCTCTGTCCCGCACAGACACGCGATGCCCGTCTTGAAGGAGAGAGCCCTCATCTTCCCGCTGCGGCCACTGCAGGACAAGATATTGCACGGGTTGGCAAATGCTCCAGAGTGGGGGTTTTTGGCAGGGGAGTCATCAAGGCAAGCACACTCCAGGCAGCCTCCCTCACTGACAGCCAGAACCTTTGTGCAGCACTGCTGGAAGAGCAGCATGGGGGTATTGTATTTTTGAGAACCTTTGTGGCAGGGAGGAATGATGAATCTGACTCCGTGTTCTCAGAAGGCTAATTTATTAGTGTATTATACTATATTGTATTAAAGAATACTATACTATACTAAAGAATACAGAAAGGATATTTACAGAATGCTAAAAAGATAATAATGAAACTCGTGACTCTTTCCAGAGTCTCAACACAGCTTGGCCCTGATTGGCCAAAGAGTCAAAACAACTCACAGCAGAACCCAATGAAACAATCACCTGTGGGTAAACAATCTCCAAACACATTCCAAAGGAGCAAAACACAGGAGAAGCAAATGAGAAAATAATTGTTTTCTTTTTTCTCTGAGGCTTCTCAGCTTCCCAGGAGAAAAATCTTGAGCAAAGGGATTTTTCAGAGAACGTAAATGCCACACAGGGGTTTCCTCCCAGGCCTGGCAGCTCAGGGGACACAGGGAGAGGTGAGAGGTACCTGTCAAAGACATTCAGCAGCCAGTTGAGGCTCATGTCCACGCAGAGGGGCACGTTGACCAGGATGCCCCTCTCCTCCTCCAGCCGCTCGTAGAGGGCGGTCAGGCAGTGGATCACCTCCACCACGTCCATCGCCCGCTCAGCGGGCTGCAGGTCGTGCTCATTGAAGATTTCCAAAGCCGTGCCCAAGGTGACCATGTCCACTGCACAGAAAGCACAGGCAGAGGGAACAGAGGGAAAGAGGGGAAATGAGAGAGGTGAGAAGCTGGAGGAGAGAGATGCTGTCCTGCCCTAACCTGGGGCAGTGCTAGCCCCACTGTGTTGGGAAAGATGCTGGAAAGGATGGGTGCAGCTCCTAGAATTTCTCTCCTGCCTGTAAACTTCTCCCAAAATACCACATCTCCACCTTGAGCCACCGTTCTCTGTGACCTTCCTTCCTCATTTCTGAGTCCAGCCGTGGCCATGAAAATGCTACCCATGGAAGGCTCTGTGCAGAGCCCAGTGCTGGCCTCTCTGCAGGGCCCAGGTCCCTGTGGGGCTGGTGTGGGGAGGTGAGGGGGCACAGACCCACACAGACCCTACAAGCAACTGCCCAGAGATGGCTCAGTCCTGTCTCCAGCTCTGACAGGGTGAGGGAATTAAGGCACAAACCCAAAACAGGGCTAGGACAGTGTGAGCTGCCCTGGCTGCTCTGCTTTCAGATTTCTATGGCTGCAGGTTGTACGTGCTACTGTGTTAGCAACCAGCAATATTTCTTTCCTGAAAGTCTTTCCATCTTTGAGACCTTTAATATTCACAGTACCCAGGGGACTGTGTGCCTTTTCCACACTGTAACTTCACTCTGTGGAAAAATCCTCCTTTCTCCTGTCAAAGCTGCTACACTTGCACTGGGAAGCCCCAGTTTCCATGCCAGGGAGTATCACTCCTGCCCACCCTCGTGTCCACACTGCCCACGACTGCATATGGCTCTGATCTATCCCTCACTCCCTCTTTCCTACACAGCCACTCCACCAAACTTCTCATGATGGGAAAGCTGCCTTGGCAATCTCCTTGCCCTTTTCTCAAGTGTATCTTGAATAAAGAGCACTTATCCAAGTCATTTCTGGACTGGAAAGGCAACAGTGCAGCATGTGAGGTGCAAGAGATGCACAACCAAAGATGCACAAGCAGCACACAGGAGAGTTCTCCTTTGCTCTTCGCCCTTGTTTCCTCTCCACACCTTGCCTGCTGCTGCATGGACACCTTAACAGGGTGGCAAAAGCTTTCTTCCATTTGCATTACATCATCCCTGAATGTCCCTGGGTACAGGACAGCCTGATCACCACAGTGTTATGAAAATGCTCCACAGCCAGGGTTTGACTCCCTTGAGCACCCAACCTCCTCTTCCCCTGACTCATTGCCTCCTTCCAGCCCTTTCACAGGATGTCAAGGAGAACAGGTCTGCCTGGGCCCCACTGCTGCTCCCTTTCATGAACAATTAATTCAGGAGGAGGATTTCCCTCATCCTGCTGCTGCTTAATTTTGACAGAGCCTTAGGTGAGAGGCTTCGTCAAAAGCTCTGAGCAGCCAAGGATGCTGCATCTATCAGATTCCCACCTGCCTGCTTGCCACTTCCACCAGAAACTCCCCAGCAGTTTCCAGGGAGCAGCTACCTTTTGGAGAGATGTTTGAGCTCCTGCTGTATCATATTCACCTGGCTATGAATCCTCCAGTTTTCACCAAGAGTGCAGAAGTCAGGTTTATTGGCTCCCTTCCTCCTCTTTCAGCAGTGCAGCCCTCTCTGTCCCTGCCAGTGAGGCTGGTTTCACCTCTCAGTTACATCCACACCTCCTCCATGCCCCTTTGGAGCTGCTTGGTGAGCTCCTGCCTGTTCCCACAGCTTTGTAACCCTGAGCTGGACCACTTTGTTCTCACATCCCTTTGGACAACACCAGCCCTTGGGTCACCTCCACCCCAAGCTGTAAGGAAGGCGCTGACACAGATTGGTGCATTTGCTCAGCTTCCCAGGCTGATCTTCCTGGTTTCTCGCCTCAGCTACCTATCCCCTGGAGCCTGCTGCCTTTGATGTGCTGATAAAAGCTTGTGTTAGTTTAAGCCTTCACTGAGGGGGAGCCAGCAGGAGGGAAGCCCTTCCCACACTCACATCGCAGGGCTTTTTGCACCCGCCGCAGTTTCATGGCCGTCCGATACGCCGAGAACTTGATGTTGTTCAAATCCGCTGCAGCGACACAGGAAAACAAGAATAAAACCACAGCACAACATGCTTATCCCCAGGGCAGGAAGCAGCAGTTGCAGCTCTCAGACCCCAGCAGAGCACATGCAGGACAGTGAGGAGCAGAGCCTGGCAGGGGTCACACCCCACTGCTTTGGGGGAGCCTGGGGGAATCTCACATGCACCCCGTGCTACAAAAAGGCAAATACTGCTCAAATGGTTCTGTGGCAGCCTCCTTACCCAGCGTCTGGTACAACTCTGTCATCTTTGGGTGGTCCCAGCATGTGGTCTGGGCCTGGTGGCTGGAAGCAAAAGAGATGGAGATGAAGAGTCAATGTGGTAAACAAAAGCTGCAGTGAGAGATTAAAAAAATGACCTGGCCAGCACTGGGAGCAAGTGTTTCAGTGTCTGCAGACACTGCTGCATCCCCCTGAGCATACTCCCCAGCCACAGCAGCTTGAAGGATGCCCACAGCAGGATATCCCCACTTGCTGGCAGCCCCCTCCTTCCAACTGGGGTTTCCTCTCATCTTGGGCATCCCAGCAGGCAGGGAAAGCCTGGATCTGCCAGGCTGAGGAAGACCTGCTTCACCAGAGGTGAGTTCTCACTCCAGTCTGCTCCCCTCTCCTAACTGCCCAGTTCCTGATCCCTCCAGGCCAGAGAAGACCTCAGGCTGTGTCTGGGAGCACACTCACTTGATGTAGTATGGCACTTTGTTGGGGGAAATGGCTCGCTCCCAGGGGACCTGGACAGAGGCTGCAAGGAGAGAAACACGTGTCAGATCAACACCAAATGCTCCTCTAAGCTGCTGCTATTTCTGATGCCAGCCCTGGCACAGCAGGACTGTGCCAACAGGTGGGTGCCTTTGAAAAGTCTGCATCTTCCCAAATCACCAGCTGGAGGTGTTGGTGCAGGCAAGGGGATGCTGCCTATAAAAAAGCTCAAGACTGCTGGTCTTCTTAGAGACATCTTGCCTCTCAAGCCAGGGGCTTTGTACCTGGCTGAGCTCAGAATCCAGGAAGACACATTTCCTGATGCTTTTGATGATGCCCAAGGCAACCTTGTGGTGACCAGTGGGCAGGGCTCCTAGCGGATGGGATTTGGGCACACAGACACAGCACTGCCTGTTATGACCAGGCTCAGACACCCAAAGCATCTGTTGTTCCTGCTCTGTGTGCCAGCTGCAGTATCTTGGGAAGATGAGGATTCATCCCATACCAGCTGCCTGCCACCCTGTGTTATATAGAGGATGGAAGCCATGGCATGACCGTCAGATATTTTCCTTTTTCTCAGGTAGTGTATCAATTCCAGCAACTGGAAAAGTCATTCTTCCTTTCAGGTAGGACTATGCAGTCTGCAGACAACACAGGCCAACGAATCCCACTGACATCCAGAGACTCTGCAGGGCTCAGCATTCCCAAGGATGGACCCCAGGCTCTGGAGCACAACCTGCTGCCCAGCCTTTGCAGGCCTGAGAGCTGTCAGGCAACAGCTCTGATCTGTAAAACCAGCATCCCTCTGCCTCGCCACATGAATGAAAACCTCCTGAAAAGGCACATTTTTAGCCTCCAAATAACTAACACGGGATATGAGGGACTGCCTTTTCCTGCCATCTGTTGTCTTGCTCTGAGGCTGACACAGTCCCAGTGTCCCCTGGGAGCTGCTGCTGCTGCGACTGTCACAGCTCTGTGCTCTGAAGGGAAACCACTCTCACGTCCCACCCTCGGTCCCACAAGGTGAGGCAGCCCAATGCCAGCTTTGGAGATGCCTCCTGCTCCCGTGCACCGGGCACCAGCCCAGGCACCTTTCCAGCCTTGGGGATGGCTCTGAGCTCAGCAACCTGAGGACTTTGCACCCTGTTTTCCTGTGCCACAGCTCAGGTTGCTCTGCAGAGGCACCCTCATGGCAGAAGCAGGGGGACCAGCTCACGTACAGGAGAGGAAGTGCTGGGAGCCTGGTCCGAAGTCCCGGTGGGCGTCTTGCAGCTGCTTCAGGCGTTCGTTTATGGAGGCCTGGAGAATTGAAAAACAATTCACTGCCACTCCAACAGGCATTTTGGATTGATGGCCCATTCAGGAAGGCTTGTGGGTGGACTCAGACATGCCCCAGCACACAGATGCCCCTCCTTCCTCTCCTATCTTGGTGTTCGTGTCCTCCTCCATCCCGCTAAACCCTCTACACCTCCTCCTCCTGGGGCAGCACAGCCACATCTCCAGCTCACCTGCATCCATACTCTCACAGACATCAAAGCAGTCACAGCTGGCACTGACCCCCTCCAACACATCCTGATTCTCCCTTTGTTCCTCACACTGCCTTCTCCTGACCAAGATCTCTGCAGATTTACCAGACTCTTTCCTCACCCTGAACTGATGCTCTTCTCTTCCAGGAACACCAGCTATAACATCCTGCTGAGCCAAACCTTACTTTATCACCTCGAAGGTCAGCAGTGACAGCCCTTCCCAGCATCCTCCTGCCCATGGTTTATTTGCAGTGCTTGCTCCTGACTCCCACCTGCAGCTGTTTCCAGCGGGTGTTGATCTGCTCCAGGGTACGGGAATTCTCCATGCACAGGTGGACATCTGAGATGGCGAGCTGGTGTGCAAGATCATTGACCACTTTCACCCCGTCCTTCATGGGGGAGAGCTCCTCTTTGAACAGCTGGAGTCCAGTGGGGATGGGGACACAGGCACAGAGCAGGGGAAGAAGGAAAACAAGCAGGTGAGTAGCCAGGACTTGGATCTGATTCCTTTGCTATAAGCTAGGGTGGGTTAGTGACTACAAAGGCACTGCTGACTAACCCTCCCACAGGGTACCTTAGCAGGGGAAAAAAATACCCAACCAAACTAACTAGGCTGCAGATTAGTCCTGATAAATGAAATGGGGGATACAGATTAGTCCTGATAAATGAAGTGGGGGCTGCAGATTACTCCTGATAAATGAGATGGGGACAATGACTCGACTATGCTGAGCCTGTGTAAAGTCTGTGCCATGACAAGGTGCTCAGCATGGCCAGTTGCTCAGGACACTGCTGGCCAAAACCCCCCTCACAAAGCAGCGGGGCTGTGGAAAGGAGGTTTTGGCCCTGAGATCCCAGGTGATGAGGCTGCCTTGGACTGAGCAGTCCACAGGAGCAGCTCTGTGCTCCTGGGAAGCAGCATTCACCACCTCCATGGCCAGGGCTGGAGCCTCCTCAGAGCCAGAAGTACCTTGGTGGACTGGATGTGCTCCGGCAAGGAGTCAATGAAGAGGTCCCCGATGGGTTCCCAGGTCTCCCGCACGCTCTCAGCCTGGTCCAGGGTCGTGCTGAGCTCTTCCATGGCCCCTTTGATCTCCAGCAGCTGCTCCAGGGTGCGTTCGATGTGGCGGTGCTGGTCCACACAGCGGGCCGTGAGCTTCTCCCACAGCTCGCTGGCCACGTTGGCCTGCTTCCAGACAAAGCGGCTGATGTTCTGGATCCGGTGCCGGGGAGACACATCTGGGAAGGCAAAGCAAGGGGCAACAGGGAGCAAAAATGAGAGCCCAACCCACAGGAGAGAGGGGCAAGGGGTGGAGGGAGGACAGGGAAATTAGAGATAAAATAATCTAGGGAAAACCGGGAAAAGGGAAGGAAAACAAGTTATAGTAGTATCCATCTCTGCACCAGCTTCTCTAGGTATCCAGCCTCTCTAGCCTCACAGGCTGTGCTGCCTTTTAATAACATACCCCAGAGCACATCTGCTGCTGCCTCATGAGGTGCCCCCATCATGGACTGCACCAGGAGCCTCTGCCTGTTCCTGGATAGTGACACTGCTCTGTGCCAGTGTGACCTTTGGCCAAAGGACTGGGCACAGCCTGGGCAGTGTGAGGCAGAGCACTGCTGTGCTGCTTTGTGCCACAGCAGCCACCTCCACTCCACCCTGTCCGGGCCAGCCCAGGAGGAGCTGTGAAACCAGAGTACAAAAAAGGAGGCAGCTCCACAGACCTTTGCTTTCCAAAGTTGGTTCTTCTAATTCCTCAAATGGGTGCTGGGAAAGGAAAGCCTGTGCTGACTCCAGGACAGAGTAAATGTATGGCCCCCGAGACTTCACTTCTTCCATGAAAGCCTGCAGAGTAGAGCACAGAGATGAGACAGCAGGCTGAGCCACAAAGTTGTGCCCTGGCTGCCCCCTTGCCAAATGCTGCAGTGATTTATTCACCCCAAGGCCCAAACCTCCCTGGAGGCACAGAGAGAAGTCAGTGTTAAGGGAAATATTTTTGCAGTTCAGGGAAGGAATGACCACCTGGCAGAAGGTGGCTCCTGCAGAGGTTTGGCCTGCAGCTTTGCTGGAGTGGGGAGGCAGAACAGCAAGCCCAGAATGGTGTGTTGAGCCAGGGCTGCACAAGAGGAGCTGTTTTATTTATGGTGCTTTCAGAGGCACTGCTTGGAGACGCTCTTCACTCGTGCAGTGAGAGCATGGCCACGCTAACAACCCTTCCAGCAGCTGCTCAGCAACAGGTCCAGCTGCTGCAGGAGCAAGGAGAGGAACAGCAGGATGCCCCAAAGCAGCACATCTGCCAGGGAAGACTTCAGAGGCACGCTGGTCTAGTATGTCCTCTCCTCCCCTCCACTGCAGCTCCCACACCAGTGCTGTCTGCTGGATGGGCTGTTTGTGCACCAGGGAAGCACCAGCAAGGATGCGGGATAGCAGCAGTAAACATCTTAATTTTGTTTTCAAGGTAAAAACAACTAAAGCCCAACAGGCACTGGCAGTGAGAAGAAAATGCTGTAAACCTGGGAGCAGGAAACTCTGATCTGCCTGGGTGTACCCCAGTTTCAGGTATGATGATAACATGTTCCTGCAGGCATCACTCATGTCCCAGCCACAGGATTGCCCCTAGACCAGCCTTCTCAGGCTCCAGGATCCCAAAAGCAGAGGCCAGTGAGAGGCAGGACATAGGGAAGCCACTACAAAGGACAGGGTTCATCACCAGCTGCAGGTGACTCGAGGCTGTAATGTGGGTTTGTTGTCTAAAACCAGATGGGCTCTGCCTTTTCTCAGAGCAGAGATGGAGACACTCAGGGCCTGGCTGTGCATGGGCAGTGACACGAGGCAGGGCTGCCCACGCAGAGCCCTCAGAGCAGGGAACAGGGGAGGCAGCAGGGACGCACCGCGTGTGTCTCCTTCTCCTGCTGCACCAGGAGAACATCGCCCCGCAGGGGCAGCTGGGCCGACAGCTCCTCATCCTTCTGCCCCAGCCAGTCAATGATCTCCTGGAGGGGCACCTGCAGCTTCCCACTGTGGTCAGAGAAGGCCTCCAGCCGAGCCCTGGCAGGAGAGCAAGGACAGTGAGACGACAGACAGACCGACAGACAGGAGAGGAGCAGGTTCCCTGAGGAGGGGAAGCACAGCACCATGGCTGGGTGCTGACCCCCAGGACCTCCTCAGGGATTGGCAGCACACCTTAGCATGAACTGTGCACGACCCCCAGCCAGCAGAGAGCCTGCACTGCCAGGTGGGGTGAGGCATGGAGGCACCGGGGACAAGAAACTGAAGCCATTCCTCACCCTGGAGCCCAGAGTGCAGGACAGTCATTCTGTGTCTGCCTGTGGGCCAGAACTGCTCTGGCTAGCAAGGGGGGCTTGGAATGGCATTTACATGTCTGGGCAGCTTCCAGGAGCCTTGGATTAAGGCAGGAGACAATTAACACGCCCCAGTTAAGCTCTCTGTCATGCTGGCTGTGGAGCTGCAAACTCCGACAGTCTGGAAGGCATGTTCCCCTCACGCAGTGGAGAGGGCTCCCAGTGAAGGGATGGGCACGGAGGAGGTGCAGGCAAAGCCATGGGGCATAAAGAGACAGCTGCAGAGGTGGCAGAGGATAGAGAGAGCAGCAGAAAGCAAGCAGGAGGGAAGGAGGGGAGGGAGGAGAGGTTGGGATGGGTAGAAATGGAGGAGATGCTTTCCAGCAAAAGGACATCTGTGTACCAGAGGGGGAGCTGAGCCAAGGTCACTGTGAATTCATGTGGCTCATCAAGCAAAAAAGTTCAAAAACCTCCTGACAATCACAAGCAGCAGGCAAGGCTGGAAGGCCAGGCCAGCCTGGAGCTGCTCCAGGCAGGACTCTTACCGAAGGCTGTGGGATTTTTTTTTGATCTCGTTCCAGCAAAGATTCATCTCCAGAGGGGCCTGGGGCCCGGCAGCACTGCTTGGAGCCCGGGGGGTTACACACGAAGGTCCTGCACCATCCTGTGAGGCTTCAACCTGGGCAGAAACAGAACCACACTGCATCCACAGATTGCTGCCTGGTGCTTTGGGAACTTGCCTGGAGACACCCACCCCACTCTTGCCTAACCCTGCTGGTTTTTTGACTCTCAGCGGGGCTGCCCTGTTCCTTAAGTGGTCTGTTAGCAGCTCCCAGGAAACTCCTGGCTGTCTCTGCGAGAAGGATGCAGTGCCAGCTCCAGCAGCACTCAGAGCAAAGGTTGAAGAGAGGGTTTACTGCACATCTCCTTTCTCCTCAGCCATCCAGCAATGAGCTTATCTTGCTGAGAGCTGTTAAGCCAGAGCTGGTCCTTATGTGTCACAGTGCCTGCAGGGCTAATGATGATTTTTCCCATGTTATACAGAGCTGCTGTGCTTGGAGAGGAGGCTGATCCTGCTGTTCCTAGGGACCAAGGGGATCTGCCAACATCCTTTATGCCATCCCAATGCTGGCACTTGCCACCTGCTCCTCTACAGAGGCTCCAGGATATTCCCTGCCTGCATGGCAAATCTGAGAAGCCACTTCTCCTCCACAGATGCTGCTTCTCCTCCGCAGCTCTCCAGAATGAGCAGCCGTGGGAAGGGTGCTGCAAAAGGCCATGGAGAGAAGACAGCAAATCCCAACCCAGCCAGGCAAGGGAAGCACATCCAGCTGGAAAAACTGGGTTCTGATCCCTGGACAACAAATCCTTGTTGGAATCCTCTCCTGAGCCTTTAGCACTGTATCACAACACACTCTGCTGCATGTGCTGGTGGCAGCAACACACAGGATCAGAAGCCCCTCACACAGGACTCAGTGAGTGAG
>VYZP01014279.1:1907-64948 GCA_013400635.1 Hypocryptadius cinnamomeus
TAGGAAGTAGATACAGTTTTCCAAATAGCAACAGGGGGATTTGTCCTTTCACATGCTTTGATCTGTAACTCACTGACACCACCAGACTTCTGCGCAAACCTAGCATGGGTTGTCAGAGAAGAATCAAAATATTTCCTTGTCTTCCTATCTCTAAAATCCCTTTTCTAAAATTCTGGAACTCCCTCTCCACTAGGAGGGAAAAAGAGTTCTGTGATATGAACAAATGGCTGGGAGAAAAACGCACCCTAAAAATTTAAGACTCTTAATCTTCTGGACTCTAAGACATTATTGGATTTATGGAAGATAGATATCTTGTATCACTTGCATGTACAAAGCATCACCTATCTTCTGCGCCAGATATATTTTGAATATTTATGCAGAAACAGCTCCTTTATGCATTTTCAAATGCTCCTGATCTAGTTTAATCAATTAAAACAACATTAAATGCATTTGAATATCTCAGCTCTTTCTCTTATCAATATAATTCTCAAATGTTTTCTTTTCAGAGCCCAAGGTGATGAAAAATAGATTCATTTACTCTATTACTTCTTATAATTGTGGCTCCAAGAATTTTTTTCCCCTAATTTTGAAGCCACAAGAAGACTTTATGTGGCTCTAAAACTGCTGTTGGTTTTCATACCACAATACTCAAGGGCATATCTCTCCTTCAGGCTGCTATTGTTTGCAATCTGGAGATAAAGGCACACTTGATAAAACTCTTTTAATGATGTTAATATTAATACTTTGGTGGAATACTTTATCCTCTAGTAATAGCTTTAAAGAGTTTGTTGAGATTTTGTCATCTCATACATTTTAATAGAAAATTAGGTTTGTGATTAACAAGAAAAATATATCTACCTGTTACTTTATTTTACTTACAGTGTCATATAACTGCTGCCAGTGGAATAATGTATACCTGGCACCATATGTAGCTCGGCACTTGTGGTGAATACTTGATGCTTCAGACAGAAAGCAAGGTGCAAACTAGCTATGAGCATTACCATAGGCCATGCTGCTCAGTGTCTGTCCCTTGGGAATCTCTGCATGGAAGTAAGGGCAGGCTGTGAAGCTCCTTTTTCTGATGGAGGGAAAGCTCCCAATCTCATAGGGAACACAGCTTCCCCCCTTCTCCCTTTGCAGAGGGAAAGTCATTCTGTGATCTGTGAGCCAGCAGCTCTACTAGGCTCTGGAGCTAAGCCAGGGACTTGTAGTTTGTCCCTCTCTGCTCCTTTGGGAGGTTTTTATGCTTGAGGATGTAGGAACAGTGGCTTGAGAGCATTTAATTGCAGGGCAGTGGTGAGGAGGAAAGAGGAGTCCCCATGTGTAGGGGGCTTTGTCATCTGGAAACACTACCAGGAACAGTGCGTGACTGCTGTTGCTGAAGTTGTGCAGTGCCACCCTCGGAAGAAAACTCAGGTTAGCTCCAGGGTAGGGAGATCTTGCACTGGCTTCGTCTTCTGAAGACCTTAGAATGCAGTGCATGGAGCACAGAGTGGCATCTGGATCGCTGCAGTCTGGGGCCGCTCAGGCCTTTACTGCTGCATACTCTTTACTGAGAGCCACGAGGTGCACTTTGCTGGCTCCTTTGGCTCTCATTTCTAACCTGCTTTTGCTGTATTTTTCATGCATCTCCTGAGTCTCAGCCAAATGATCCATTCTCTGGGCTTTAGGTTCAGGCAGTCACAGTAGGCAGTCAGGTAGACACCACATTCTGGCTTTGGAGGTAGGAATACTGATCCCATTAGCTATTGTATCTGCATCCAGTTCTCCAGCAAGTATACAAGCAGACTAAAGTGAAGGCTTCATTAAAGGCACCTAAGTCCCTACGCGAGAAATCCTCCTATGGGTTATAGCATTGCTCACTAGCAGGGTTCTTAAAAAAGATAGACCAGTCCTGCTTAAGGGAAATCTTTTCTGGTCAATGCTATCCAGTACTACTGCTACCTAACAGAAGGGAGGCAGCATTTGCTGAACAGGCCAGATTTACTCCCATGCAAGAGAGTAGGGGACCCACTCCCTGCCCCTGGTCCCCTTGGCAGAGGGCAGTGCTGCTCTGCCCAGCATGGGGCTGCAGCAAAGCCACATGAGAGAGATCACTATCCTTGCACAGGTCAATTGCTTTGCTTGCTATTGCATTCCCAGCTGCGTAATTTATTGTGGCTGCCACGTGAGGGATAGTGAAGACAGCCAGAATGAAGTGCTGTGCCAGTAACAGCCTTGGTAAATTAAGTAGTGATGGGCCTGGGCAGTAAGATTTTGATATGGATCTGAATTTTGAACAGCTCGAGTTCAAGGGAGCTGGGATCCTGGTTTTGGGCTCTGTCCCATTTAGAATTACAGCAAATGAACCCATCACCATTTTGAACCCAATGTTTCACACTGTGATAGTGGCTGTGGGAACACTTGATCAGCTGCTGTCAGTCAGAGCAATAAATTGGCCAGCTTTGTGTCAGCTGATGAAAATGCTACAGAAAAAAGTGCAGGCTTTAAATGTCTTTTCGTCTTTTTTTTTTCCTCAGGCCAAAAAACAAAAGATATTTGCAATAATATAAATAAGAATGAATTCCCCAGATTCCCTTCTCTTTCAAGCTGGTAAAACAATCATCTTCTCTTCTTGCAATGCTCATCAGAGCTCAATTCTTTGTGTCACAGCCAAGTATAGCGAAGCCACTGCAAATCAGAGAAAATAAACATTGTCTTCTTGCTTGTCATTTGATGTTATCTTAACCTGATTTCGGCTGAATGACACTTTGCAGGGCCTCATTACATGGCTCAACTATTTCTTCACCTGAAGGAACTTGCTTACTCCAGAAAAAACTTCTCAGAAAGGATGAATTTTTCATCCCTCACATATGGAAGGATTTAATCTTGATACTAGACAGTATGCAGGATTCATGCTTCATAATGAGCTTCCACTGTGAATCAGGATGAGTCTTTAAACCTGTTAGGGGTGGTGTAATGTGGTGATGGAAGATAATCTTGCTTGGAATTCCCTAGAAAGACTTAATGACTGTTGGGCAAACCAACAGGATTGACTGTGCTGAAAGTTCAGCCAGCTCAGTCTGCACCAGTCTGTGTCTGGGCTGTTTTGAATGTATCTGTTCATCTCCCAGGTACACTGTCCAGTGTGTAACTTTTGGGGAATGCTTAAGTAGTGTGTTTAGCCTGGGAATAAAGCTTCAATGCAAAATTCAGTGAATGTTAGCTACCTTGCAGGAGCTGCAGATAAACTCTGTCAGGGAATGTAGCATGACAGGAACTCTTCAACTTGCATTAAGAAAATTCAATATAGGCCACATGGTAGCCTTCTATTTACTGAGAAGCTGTATTTGCACTAAGCTTGAAAATCTCAAATATTAACAATGTCCTTGACCTGTGTTAGAAGTCCTACAGTTATGTACATGAATAGTACTAATACAGAGCTAGGAAAAAACGAGTTGCTGAATTATTGCTGAATGCCCAGCATTCATGATAGTAACTGTTTCCTTTCTCCCTCTGCTGCCACAGGACTAATTAACAGTATTTTCTAGACATCTAGGGAAATTATGTATCAATTCATTTATTGTTTGATTTTCCTATTTTAGATGTAATTGTTATTCCCAGGGTTTCACCCTTCTTTTCAAATTTTTTCTTTCTTTTCAATTTTCTTCCATCATCGTTTCTCTTCCAGATTGTTCACATTGCCCAGTGTAACCTTGCTATCAAAGATAATGGACTTTCTGAAAGACTACTTAAGTCCCTTCTTCTATGAGTAATCCTAATTGCCTAAACAGCCCATATGGCTTCAATGAGATTACTTGTTTAACTAATAGTTTCCCTCTCTTGCTTTACTGTCTCTTTCAATCCATCTGGTAATCCAAGGTTATAAGTGGTCACAAATACTAGGTTAATTTGCTTTTGCAATTCAAAAAGAAAAACAAACATTGCATAAATGGTTATTCCTTGCTCTCCTTGTAAGGCTGTCACTCTTTGACTTCCAAAAATCGAATGAAAATTCTAATTCTCATGAAAAGCTCTAGCAGAACTTGGAAACATTTTCATCTTTTTGGCTCTTCTGACTAGTATCTCTAAACTCCAGTTTTCCTATTACAAATCTACTGGACTTACCTCATTCATATGCATGACAGTAAGTCTGACGGTATCAGGCTACAAATATGATTTAGTAAACATTGTTATTCTGAGGAGAGCATTTCTGTTTTGACAATACCATCATGTATTGTGGTCCTTCACTGTCCTACAGTGCCTTTTAAGCAGTTCCCTTTTTCTAGTCTCAGGAGAACTTTTCAAGTGTGACGAGGTGATAATCTGTAATAGGATTTCTGCCTACAGAGTACTCACAGGGTTTTGAAGCTAAGAACTTTAACTAAAGGTATTAAACATTCTTGAAGGAAGCATGCCCAAAGAAAGAGTAATCTCAATTCTGATGTACAACAATAGATCACCAACTTAAAGGCTAACTGATGAGTGCAGATGTTCAGAGATCATGGCTAATTACATCACAAGCTGGCAACCACTGGATTCTAAGTACCATATGTTGTTTCTCAAAAATAAGTGATGCTTCTCCTATCCAAGAGGCTGCCACCACTGTCAAGAAGCTAATAAAAGAGTTTGGGGTCTCAGTGGATCTGCATTGGAGCCAATGATGTAACTTTGCAGATGCCACTTTGCAGATGCAGTCCAATGTTTGTGTGTCCAAGACATAGACAGTGCTCCAGGCACAAGTGTGAGGGTTGCTGTCTGCTCCTCTTGAGAACAATCTTGCTTGCTAGCATTAGATGGGAAATTTGGTGCCTACGGTGATGGTAAAATGCTGAAACTTTATTACAGCAAATACTTTACCAGACTGCTATTTGTTCTGTGAATCATATCAAACCTTGGAAGAGTTTTATCTGTTTGCTCCCCTGTACACAAAGGTTCATATAAGTCTTCCTCCTGCAGCAGCACAGAGTGGATCAGCTCTGCTGAGCTCTGTACTCTTAGCTGTGCCTGTCTGCAGGCAGGAGCTGCTTCTCTGTGTGGTCTAAAAGAGCTGTACCTGTCCCACTGCATGGCCATGGCTCATGTGGCAGCTAAGGCCAAAATTCTGTCCTCTCCAGGGGTGGGGTTTCCTCAGGTACAAGGGTGGATTGTCTCGGCCACAGATTTAGGCAGGCTGGGCCGGTGGAGAGTCTGAGCTGGCAGGACAGTGTAGGTATGTCCATGTTTACTGAGTTTTCTTTTCCTTCAGGGAATCTTGGAATGAACTCCTGGAGACCTATGCAAACAGAGGCTTGTGGGTATTAGCTGTGAAGGAAAGAAAACATTCCACAGTAGTTTTACATTAAATTTTTCAAGTAGCCCAGTAATGTAATGCTCTGTATTCTGAGAGAATATTCATGAAAGAAAAACTGCACATTTAGTATAAAACAGTGGTAATTTTTACTGTTGGTTGGATGTTCTTATCCATACTCACCTATTTTGCCTCTTATATCAAAAGCTGATCAGAGAAATTTAACACCTAGAAACTCTAGTGAAAAATACATAGGGAAAAAGGAGGAATGAATGCTGAGGACTCTGGAGTTTCAGTTCCTAAACACAAGACCTCATATTCTGTTTCATTACAGTAAATGGCAACTTGACCAGCAACTTGGGGAATACAGCCATTATGAAAGGCAATGTCGAGCATCCATTTCTAAAAAGTCCATTTTGTGTAGGTTTTATGATACATTATTTTCTCTGGATTTCAAGTGTGTCATCTGTCCTATAAAGGAAACACTTTCTTTGAAATAGATCTACATGGAGAATAAAAATATGGGGGTTTGGCCAAGACCAGATACTGTAAAAGTAATTATAATTAAGATAGGAGAAGCTCTAAAAGGGCAGCACAGAAAATTGCCATAATAAATACATTAATGAAACAACATGGAATTTAGTGCTTAAAAAGGAAACCCTTTATAACTTAGGACAGTGGTTTCTGGCACATAGCACCTCACATAGTAATTGATACCTAAGAAATCTTCATTTGGAGTGAGAGATGCCTCATCAGGTGTGCTGGAGCACTTGCTACACTTGCACCTTTCTGAAATTGCCTATAACCATGACACTTACTATCCTGCTGTTTACTCACATTTAAGATTAAGAAATTATTCATTGTTTAATACAGCATGTAATGCCTCCCCTAGAAAACACCTCCTCTGTGCAAACATACCATGTATTTATTATGAATGAAACTCATTAATAAGTAGTGCAATCAATATTTGAGCTCCCGCAAATATCAAATGCTGGGGTTGCCTTTTGGCTGCTATTCGTCTTAATGTCAGGATTTGGAGAACAGGTTGTGCTTCAGCAGAGGTATCAATTTCCATAAGTCAGAATCAGAAGTCGTGTCACCTGTTTTGCCATTTATCTACTAAATCATTCATCTGTCTCTAACACATGTGAACACCCTCTGCAGTCACTACTTATGGCTGCAATACTTGCTCCCTTTTGCAGTTTTTCCCACCATGCCAAAGGGATGTTTATGCCAGAGTCAGGAAGACCCTTTTCATCTTAGTTCCCATTCAACCACTTTCTACTCAAATTGTTTACCCCATTCTTAACCAGATTCTCCGTGCCTTCCATACTTTATCACATGGGAGGCACTTCAGTCTAGTCCAACTCCAAAAACCTTAGAAAAAGTTGAAAATGTAAGTAGAACCAATAAAAATTTTCAGCATAAACCTCTGTGTATTCTTCTGTTGGCTGTTTTTCTTGCTTTACTTTTCTATTATGAACTCAGTTCATGAGGAGGGGCGTGTACATCCAGACAAACTCAGACCTGATGAAAAGCAGGGCTGTAATGTGAGAGGTGGGTGAAATGAGTGTGACTAAATGACTAAATCTGTAGGAACTGAGAAATGATCCCACTGGCTCAGCTATCTGCAAGGTGTAAGATTTAGCAGAAGTAGAGAAGGACTGCCTTTAGACCAGCTCAAGCCCTCTCTGAGTGTGGCTGGAGGTCTCATAGGGAAGCAGCTCTGGGGGTCCTCAGACCATAACTGGTCTTTGAAGGTCACTGCAGAGATTTTGGTGCTGGACATATGTCCTGGACTGTAGGACAAGCAGCTCCTCTGTGGGGAGACCCCTACCTTCCCCATCCTCTGTCCCTGCCTCACTCCAGCAGAGGGGCTCATTGCCCTGCTCTGAAACTGCCCCCTGAAAGAGCCCACTCCAATGGAATCACCACAAAGACATCAAGTGCTGCCCCAAAGGTGTTTGCCGCAATCTTTTTTTTCCCAGTGTAGCTTTTCATGAAGAAATACTTGTCTAAATAAATAAGCTGTACACTTTGCAGAATGTTTCCCAAGTATAGCTCTCTTTATTATGGTCAGGACAAAAATGACTGAATTCATTGCAAAATTAATTCAGCTGTTCTTGCATTTCTCCTGACAGGCCTTTGGATTTTGAGTTATGTCCTTTTGGGACACTAGAAGATTCCTTTTTGTAACATCTTCTTAATTTTTTTTAAGCTCAGCTTTCTTTGCTTGAGCATGAAATTACACACAGTCATTCCTTTTGTGTTCTTTACCCTTACACAAATTATTTTTAAAAACCTATTCTACACGTCTTTTTTTTTTTTTTTTTGAGACAAGAAAACCCACTGCAGCAACCGTATTCTGCATAAAGCTGGACTGAAATCATCCTAGTATTTGTTAGGGCTGATCTGTTCAGTATATTTATTTTATTCAGTTTATGAGCAATATATTACCTGACCTACTCACGTACAGACATCCAGGCTCAGGCTAAGTAGCCTCACTACAAGTAAATATATAATACAGTAAAAACTGAGAATGCAGCAAAATCAAGATTGTAAGCTGAGTTCACAATGTCCAGCTGAACTCACTGGTTCCATAAAGACAGATATGCCAAACCATCACAGCAATATACATGCATGCAATTTAATTCTGTTACACAAATATTTTGAATTGTCTTTGTGATACCTTCTAAATTGAAAGTTTACTTTTATTATGGGGCTGTTAGGGAGTAAAATACCTGTGTTCGTATAGCAAATATAGGTACAGATTTCCTGGCTCATTTTCTACTGTAGATTTCAAAACCTTCCCCCCTCCTTATTTTTCAATTTTTTTTTCTTTCTTTAGGTATGTAAGAACCACATTTGCACAGCAGTCCAATAAAGCCAGTGTAAATCAGTGTCATTCCCTCCAAACAAGCAGAGCTACACTGATTTACACCAGCTGAGGCACCAGCTGAAGATGGTCGTAAATTTTGTGGTGGTTTTTGACTTCGGACTTCCTCCTTTTTCAAGGATATGTGTGATGAGTGCTACTCCTCTTCAGAAGCTGTGTGGGTTTGTGCTATGTATTACTCCTAAAGGTGTTTTTAACTGTCCTTGATTGTTCTTCTACTAAGTCAGCAGTTAAGCATAGCTCTGAAGAGACAGTTTTCTTACTGTGACTGTAGTTTTCCACGCTTCCCTTTTTCTGACTATTGATATCCTTAATGCATGACATTTTAATCGAATGAATACTACTTCAAGCGGTACATAGCTGAACTTAATTTTTAAGGAACAATATTCTCCTCTCTTAAACATCACTGAAAGCTTATACACAGGAAAAAAAGAGAACAGTTATCTGCTGAACTGTATCAGCGTCCTCTGATATAGCCATCTTTAAAGCACTCCTTTGGGTAATAGTACTAATTAAATCCTGCAATGCTTATTCAGTCTTCTGTCCATAAAAACTCCCACTGATGGGATTGGAGAGTCCTCTGAAAAGCAGGGCTAACTTTATTTACGTGTATAGATATGGATTCAAATGCCTAACATTGCACAGTCTGTTGGAAAATGTTGGCCTCCATGCTCAAGGAACACAGGATAAGAGACTTTAGACATGGAATGGTAATTAAATAGAGTTTTTCTCAGCCTCCCACCAATATAAAGATGCACAGAAAGCTACAGTGTATTTCTTTCTTTCAAGGAAAAAAAAGGAATCATTGAAAATATTGAAAGGAAAATCAATACACTGGTTGCACTGAGTTTGTGGGACATGAGTTCAAGGTAGTGCACAATTACAAGAACTATTTGAACTATTCGTACATACTCATTTGTTACAAAGCATTTGTAACTGTTCTGTGAGAAAAGCTTTACACAAAGCCATCAATACCAAAGAGTGGTTTGTTGAGAAAATGTTTTGATGAAAAAAACCACATAAAAAATTAACTGCACAGTAATGTGAGCTGGTCCTATAATTCCTTAAAATTTTGTCATGTTTGAATGGCACATGACACAATGATGACTCCTCCATTAGCTGAATTTGATGTCAGTGTTCCATGTAGATTTCTGTGGTGTAAGCAGTACAGATCTTTTCCTTCCTGAATTAGATCTCATTAGGAAGGGTTTTGTGATCCACCTGGATCTTTCCAGGTTTTGGGGGTGAGTCCTATATTTTACATTGCTGTCCACATGCCAGGCCATTGTGAATGTAAATATCTTCAAAATGTCTTGGCAATTACACTTGCCCTTGCCAGACCTAAGCACATCTGGTTTTTGAAAGTCTAATGGAAAATCAGTGGTACTGTCTCCTAAGACAGATTTTCAAAGCTGCCTGTTTACATTTCGATGATTTGGGTTTCTAAGTCCTGAATGTTAAGCATCTAAATCCCTTTGGCTTTGCAAAGCCAAGAGGACTGAAGAGAAATGGGGATGGTGTCTGTATAGCACTTGGAAGAATATCAGGTAGTTTATTTTTGCTGTTCATCCAGCTGCTCAGCCATTTCCCATCCTAATAAGTCTAAGTAGGCAACCTTCTGTTTCCCTAAGGAGTCTAGATTGCCTGTAGCTACGTGGATTGGTCTCTAATAGATAAAATATCTTATATGCACAGGAGGTCAGGGTGGTTCATTGACATTTGCTCGGGAAGGGGAATTTGCCACCGCTGTCCATCTCCTCAGCTGTTTTGCAAGTTATTTCTTTCCCTTCTGCAAAGGCTGTGGATCCCCTGTGCCAGACCTCAGACCCCCACCACTCACAGTGGTAAGTCTCTCCTCCCTGTGGGTGTGTGAACATTGTCCTGCTCTGGGAGGCAGGAACTTTGCACCTGGGCGTGGGATTTGGGTCATGCAGCTCAGGCATTGCCCTGGAAAGCTACTTGGCATGCAGTGTGCCTGCTCTGCTTGGCAGCCTGGTGTTTTGTGGCTAATCAGCATGTGCTGGAGCACAGGCAGCACAGTTTAGAGGGGAATTGACCCCCAAATGTCCCTTTCTGGAAAAAAGCAGGGGTCAGATTTAAGTAAATCTCGTGACTGAGGTAGCTCTCTTCATTCTTCCTTCTGCCTCTAGGTGGCCCCTAGCATGGCAAAGGCCAGCTGCCCAAAAGGAAGGGTACGATCAGGTGGGGATGCCCCTGTCATCCAGCCCCTATGGCCATATGACCCCTGGGCACAGCTCCTTTGGGACAGCCAGCAGTCTGGCAAGCCCTCAGGATCAACCACACTCACCCCTCGGCTTGCCACAGCTCCTCCTGTGGGGACAGACAATGATTATCTGATGTCAACTATAACAGTTTGATGTTAATATTTCCAGGAATTGGATGCTTTTACAAATCAGTCATGAAGTACAATTTTAAACTGATTTTAACAACCAGAGCACACTGCCACGAGGAAATGACAGCTATTTTTTTGACATCAATATTCAAATGAATAGGAAAGAGAAAGAGACTGTACCTGCTGCTGAGTACTGTGTTTTAAAGAAAATGAGAGGGATTTTGCATTTTCTCTTTTCTATTTTTTTTTTTCCTTAGAGGTAGAAGATCAATTTTTCTGGCTGGACACAACACAGGCGAGAAACTCTCAGGCCTGTAATTCCCTTGAACAGGCAGTGAGCTTGCAAAGCAATTATGGGTTTCTGTGGATTAGGATAAATAACCTCTCTGAACTGCAGTGTTGTTACATACAGACCCAAAGTATATCCTACAGCAATATCTGCTGTGCTTTGGTCTAGCTTGAACCTGCCAAAGACTAACTCAATACATGACTTTCTCATCAGCTTAGCAACAAGTAGACGTATTTACAAAATTTCCAAACTAAAGCACTTCTTGCTCTTCCTCACTCCTAAGGCACAGGGAAGCTCAGTGGTGATGTTTTTTCCTGAAAGGGGGTGGTCCAAGGAGGTGCTGTTTTAATATGATGTTATATTCTGCTAAGCACACATAACAGGAGCTGGACTTGTGTGTCTGGGAATGGTGGGAGACCAGCCATAGCAAAGCAAGAGTATATGAAAGAATTCCTTTTCTTGGTGAGATTTTGAAGGAATTTTAGGATAACAAAAACCTGTCTTGGTATTTCTAGGAAGATGCTATGATTGTATGTGATTGACTAAAGGTCTGCTTGGATCTTGGTGTTGGGAGTGTCCCCAGATGCCATATCCTTTAACTGTGCATCTATCATAATATTGCTTTCATTCCCTGACACAAAAATAGATGTATTATTATCCTCTTTCAGGCTGTTGGAGGATCTCAGTGGGAGAAGTAAGAGAAAGGATGACTTCCTGTGTTTCAGTAGTCTTCATGGGCTCCCGGCCTCTAGAGAGTAAGAAAAAAGAAACAGAAGTGTTAAAGAAAGTAGAAATGGGGAACAACAGAGTTCTCCTTTATGAGCAGCTTTTTTCCCAGGATAAGTCTCCAGCTGGGGCTGCTGAGGTGTGTGGGAATCCTGCTGCCACACCAGGGTGCTTCATCCGAGCCCTTATCCACTTACCATCATTTTAAATGAGAGATGACTTTGCCATTACTTTCTGGTTATGTTCCAAATGAACAATCATATTTCACACAGGTTGCACATTCTTCAGGGAGAGTTTCTGATCTATACTTAGGATATTCACTATTAATAATGGGGACCTTTGCTGAGATAGGTGACAGCTCATTAACATTCTTCCCAGGACCTTCTATGCTTAGATGTTTTGTTGATAATGCTGTCTTCTGGTACAAGTGCTCAGAAATAAAACTCTACCATAATCGGCAAATTAGCTGCAGAATAATAAGCTTCATTACAGCTAGCCAGCCACTCCAGCCTTCTGCTTTTATCAATGAATTAAAAGCTCTTCATCTGCAGTTATTACTGTAACATGACACGGCAGCAATGCTGAACACTGAGAAGGCGATTTTGCTGCGATAAGCATGGTCCCCCACAGACTGTGGTTCTGTAGCTTGCTTCCCTAGCCATGGGTTTTTTCTCCATAATCAAAGATTTCATTTAAAAATAAGAATGCATTACATCCAGCATGCCTGTAAAGATAGCTTTTAAAATAGTCCTCCAGTGCAGGACAGCGTCAGGATGTCAGTCTGAGTCTGCAGGCAGACAGGAAATTATTAAGCCTAATTCAGTCACTGCAATTCTCCATGTATTTTGTGCAGGGAATGATAGGAAAGTGCTCAGGTCTCTGCAAGAAGAGTAACCATAGTGGTTAGTGTTTAGAAAATCCCTAATTTATGTCTGAACTTCTGGGTTTCCCAGTTGCTCTTCATGGAATGTGGGGTCTTCACTATTGCTGATATCATTTTCTGAGTTATTTGTATTTGTTCTAGGAAAGGGTTGTAAGTTTCAATCTTTCTCCTTTCTGAGATTGTCATGGTTTGACGCTGGCACAATGCCAGTGCCCCCGTGAAAATACACTTTCCCCAGTGGCAGCTGTGAGATGTGACCAGGAATAGAGCAAAGCAGGCTCCAGGTTAAGAATAAAGGGAAAAAAACTTTACAGAGATTTAGAGATTTTCATGTCAAAACTTTCTGGGATATGTTTGCCATGGTGTTTGCTAGAATCATACATCTTGAAAAAGTTTGGGTTTTTTAAAATAATTTAAAAATAGCTGCCAGCTTAAATTTTGATTAGAAATCCCTTTTGATTTCAGCATAAGCTACCCCAGACTTATATCTGCCAGGTATCTAACTACAACTTTGCTAATTTTGAAAGGAATCTTCTTGCTCCCCACCTTTTGCAACAGCCAAAACCTGTCTTTTCTGGGTGGGAAGTCCTTTGAATGGTGGTCACCACACACAAAGACATGAGGGAGTACTGGCAGAGTAGAAGTCTTGGGTGCTTGATGTCAAGCCTGAGAAACCCTATTTGAAGCAAAAAGTCTGCAGGAACTTCTACTACATTTGTCCTACAGGATGTCTTCTTCCATTTTTCCTGCTAATGCAATGGAAGCAATGATAAGACAATGTGCTGGTTCTTAAGGCTGGAAACTGCTGTGAGAAATGGGAAGAGAAGCTAAGCCCAGAAGAAGACAGGAGAGATATTATGTAAAGTCTGGAATACAGACACCTTCTTCTCACTGAAATATTTTGCAGGTGTAAAAAAAAAAAAAAAAGTTGCTAAGCAGTGTAACAGCACATTAAGGAAGTGGGCATACAACATCTTTTTCTGAGGAGGAATTTCACTTTAAAACCTCATTCTCCCATACTATCTCCAATAAATCTAATAACAATTTTTTTTCTGTTAGTTTTCTCCCCCTTCTCCCTTAAACTCTTCTGAAAGTGTTCTTGCATGGTACAGTAGCTGAGACACTGGAAGCAGTATCAGTTGAGCACAACTGTACTGTATTAGTTGAGTAAAACTTAATACTCCCTGCTGGCACAAATGAAGGGTTAACACAAAGGTGCAAATGAATGCAGATGCTCTTTAGGCTGTGTTGCAGTTCCAGTTCCAGAAAAGTTTTATGTACTCAAACATCATGAATTTAAAACTGTGAAAAAGCCATCCCTCTAATATCTAGAAAGTCCTCCTTCCTTTTGGGAAGTTTCTAGCCCTTAAGCTTCTTTCTGCAAGGATAATCATATGCATTGAGTACACCCTATGGAGTCAAGAACTTGGAATATTTTTACAAAGACCCTAAATCTTTTTTAAAATGAAAAACATAGAAAAAAATCTCAGCCCACGTATCAGTGGTTTTGAATGCTTTAGACATGACTACACAGTTCACTGTCTGGAAAATAATTGCTGCTTTTAATTTTTTTTTTAACTGAGAGTTGTATTTCTAAAAAAAATGCTTTTGCTGAATTTTATTTTTCGTGTGTGAGAAAAGCATCATCTTCCAATGAAAATGTTCAGGTGCTGTGCAAGAATGCTCAAAGAAAATAAATTTTTTGAGTTAGTATGACTTTTTTGTGCATCTGTTTTGAAATACTAGTATGAAATCAAATACAATTTTTAATTTCTCTCGTACTTATCATGAGAAAGCAGAATTTTCTACTAAAGCAATCATTTTTCCACTGGCTTTGTATTTGGTTTTTTTTGTTTTTCTTTTCAGAAGAAAATGTATGGGGGTTTTGTTGTGGTTTGTTTTGTTTTAATCAGATTTAATAATGATTAATACTAGACATGACTTTTACTGGGTCTTTATTGGCACGTGCCACAGTTAGCACATATATTAGACATTGGCTCCAGAAACAGCCAATCCAATCCAGGTAACATTAGCCTTTGCAGGTGCTGATGGAAGATCGGACAGGAAACACTTTGCTCCTCAGACAGCTCAGCTGCTCATTGCCAAGGAGCTGTTACAGAGGGGGCCTGGCACTGCCAAGTAGCCAAACTTCTCCTCAGCTGAATCAGTAATGCTGCAGAAATGCCAGCATTTGTGGGCTCCCAGGTTTTTGGTGGCCTTCCTGGTCACTGATACCCATGCTGGGTGAAAGCCAGCTATTTTCATCTGGGCCAGGGCAATGGTTTTCCAAGAGTTGGTCCATCCAAGAGGCAGGTGATATCTACTGTATTAACTCCTTCAAGGAATTTTTATTCAACTCCATAGGAGCTGAGTGTTGGTTTGATTTCTGCTGCATGTTTGTCTCTGTGTAAAGATGAGGCAGGACTATTTCTGCGCCAAGGAGAGGCCCATCATTGCAGGAGACAAGAGAACAAACATTCTCACAGTATAATCAATCTTATAGACCAGATGGATACAGTAATTAGAGCAAAAACAATTTTGCCAAGAATATTAACATTTCAACAGTTTATCAGAAAGGGGGTGTTGACACCGGTCAATAATTTTCTGATTATTGCAAAAACATCTTAAGTTGTTGACTATTTTGTGCAAAATAGGACAGACTAGTTTTGGCCTCCTGACCTTGTTTACAGCGATGGGAGGTAGCATTGCCACCAAAATCTTTTTTTAAAACAAACAAACAAATAAACATGTGTTTTTCCATGATTTGAAGGTATTGTAGGCCATAAAGATGTATGGGGTTTCCAAAGACCATATTTATTTATATTTTACTCAGTCTCATGATACTTGGGTGCATGTTGCAAAAAATTAAACAACTGTTGTCAACAGTTAGCACAAGTCAAGCCTACCCATTCCTCCCCCTCTTCCCATACGTGGATGAGATAAACATCATGTGTATGGACCCAAAAGAAAGAATAATAATAAAAAAGTACTTAGAAGAATCCAAGTCCATCACAGTTTAAAACATTTCCTTCACTGGGGAAGAAATAGCTTCTATTTGTTTCTTTTTTTCTGTCTGAGTATAAAACTAGCAAGTCTGTGCAAGACATGGGAAGAAATACTGGCATAACATTAGTATAGATGAAGGGTAAGACATTTTACTGATACTAGTGTGTATTTCTGTTGTCTGTCTTTTATTTCTTTTTTTCCTCTCCTCTTTTTATTGTTTCTCCTGCTTTTCCAGTATCGAGGAAATCCTTCCCACTCACATGTTTTCTCCCCTATGCTGTTCCTCACTTGTCTCTGATGCTGTTCTCTTGGGGCAGTTTCGGTGGTGGGCCATTAACACGCTGTTACACAGACCCAGCAGACTCATTGCTCTGTGCTGAAGGACCCTCTCATCTGCCTGCTGGAAGGGACACCTCTGTGGGGCATCAAGGTGCCTTGATGTAACAGCTGATTACACAGCTGGATAGAACATTTCAAAAAAGTCATCACAAATCCTCTGAAACAATTTCCTGACCCTACAGCCAGCCCTGTAACTCACTTTGAGGTATTGTGAAAGGACTGGGCATGTGGATATGAATTCACTTTGTCTCTTGCTTTCCCTCAATGAATCACATGAACCAGGCTCTGGAAGAACCCAGGAAGGAGAAATCAGCAGAAGGAGGGAATTTCCTTGATGTCAGGAATGCCCTCCTGCCTACCCTGCCAGACGCCAGTGCTGAAGGAGTGGATAAAAGACCACATGTCCAGGCAGAAAACTGCAGTTATAGCTGCCTGACTTGCATGTGGCACATAACTTCTTACTATCAGCAGTAACACTTTGCAGCTATAGCTTTATATCCCTCAGCTCTGGCAGTACAGATGGTTTGATACTGATGACCAGTGCTTACAGCAAAAACAAGGATGTGTGGGGTAGTACGGCCTTAAATTAAATGTTTTTATCCCCAGTCTCAGTGCTATGTGAATATAAGGCCAGGAAAAGCTTTCCTGTTGTGTCTCGTGCCTCTCACTCATTTTCTGGTTGGGTAGAAGGTAGGAAGAACTACCCCAGGTACCCTGACCTGCATTATGACCATCTGGGTGGGAGCTGGCCGTGGCATTTCACCTTGTTTGTTACAGCAACAGTGAATGAGGCTTTCATACTATGATGCCTAGAAAACAAGGTAGTTTTCCCCTTGCCCTAGCAAAGTAGCCAGAGACCATCAGGAGAGCAGCTCAGCAGCTGCAGTAGAAAAGGGGCAGCTGCTACTCAGAGCTCTTGCAGCTGCTCTGTGTTAGACCCTGTGGATTAAAAGTCTGGACTTGAAAGTCCTTGTGAGAATAATTGTCCCATCTACTGGCTGGCTGGCAGAGGTTGTGATCAACAGCTGACATATTGATTAAAGAGGAGAGACAACGGGTAAGCAGATAAACTTTTATTTCCAAAAATAATAGCAAGTGAAATTGAAGCTAAATCACTGGAAATATGCCCCTTTGAATCTTTAAAGGTCAGGAGTGTGGACCAAAGATCAAGTAATCGAGGAAGTAGGAGGGTAAATAAATGCCCTGCAGGGCCTGAAACAGCCCGAGTTTTGGCCTTCAAAGTTTGTGCAAAGCATCTCCCAAAAGGAGGTGGAAAGGAGGAGGGCAATCTGAAGCCAAGCCCTAGGGCAGATGGTGGCAGATGCTGCACACTGGAGCAGTGCTCCATGGGACACGATGCCAGCCCAAGGGTCTGCCTGCACAGAAATGATACATTGGATTAGGCAATTCACCCTGGCTTCAGGAACGAGCTGCATCAAACGTGAAATGCAATCACATTGCTTTGATCTGCCTTCACACTGCGCTCTTTCTGTCCAACAGTGTTTGCAAGCGCTGTCAGGCTCATGGGCTGCATGGTGCCCTGGGGAAGTACCCCCAGCAGTGACCACCCCATCACCCAGAGTGTGTTCCAGAAAACCCAGTGAGAACTGGAGGAGGAGACCTGGAATCTAACCAGTACATTCCTGTGATTCTTCTCCTGGCCATCCTGTAGCGCATCCTTAAAAAGCTTGGGAGTGATGGCCTATGAGGCCTATGTAAATACATACTGGTTTTTTTTTTCCTTTTTTAATCCTGTGTGAACCTTTCCTCAGGGCTTTTGAAGAAGGGAAAGGAACAGGTCAGCTAAACCTGAATGGAAGTGGGTTGTGCAGAGGGAAGACCAAAAGAATGGTGGTAACAAGTGATAAAAAATGGCCCAGTTTTGTAGGCAAATGGGGTCAAAGGGGTCCTACTTTACTCTTGCTACAGTTGGAGCACAGTTGTGAACAGCAACTGTACTGATACCATGGCAATGACCAAAGTTATTTGGGTATAAATTTTCATTGCTGGCTGTGTGGGAGGGAATGTTTAGTAAATATGAGGTGACCTACTCCTCAATGAAACTATTCAAATCACTTTTTAAAAAAATCTGGTTATGAAGAATATAGGCAATAAAGTACACAAACTTCATTTAGCATACCTGGACCAAGAAGACAGGAAATTTCAGCCCACTCCAATTTGTCACACTTGTGACTATGGAGGTCTCAAAGCAACTGGCTGTATGCTCAACACTGTCCCTATGGATACCATCACTGAGTTGCCAGCTGTCCAGTAAAAGAGTGGAAAACAGTCCTTGGCCTCTCCAAAAGAAGGTCAGATCAACACTTTGTTTTCACAATTTCTTTGCACTTTTTAAAAGCCATTTGCACTTTTTGGTATGAAGGGGCTGTGTAGCAGTGAGTTTAGTAGTTGGACATGCAGAAAAATGCTCCCTTTTACTGATTTTTAATCCTGCTAGTTGATAATTTCAAACATTGCTTCTAGCTGTGTTGCAAGAAGTTTTGAATTTTCTTTCTGTATTCACCTTCCATGCATCACTTATGGTTGTGCAGCAAGCTGAGCTGCCTTTTTAGAAGCCTCTCCTACTCAGTCTCTCCTCTGAAACAACTCTGTGTTCAATCTTTCCCCATTTTCACAAGACATTCAGTATGGGAACAACAAAGTGGTCCTCACTTAGTTTGTCTTTTGGCTAACTTGGATTTCCTTTAATTTAAACTAGTCCTGTAGTTCTCCAGCCATCTCTAGGCATGACTGCCCCCAAGGAGATTTTATCTAAATATTTCTTCTCACTCCCTTTTCCTCCTTTTCTATCTCCTTTACTCTTCTTCCAGCTGGTATGAAATCCTTATTAGGCTGGGGATATAGCATTTTTCCTACTAAGGCAAGCCAACAACAACACCTCTACTTATTTCACAGTGCAAGCTGCCATGCTGTTAATGATAAAGAATCACTTTTCCTTCCCTTGTGAAGTGACTGCCCAGTTTACCTGCCCTGGTTTGCTCTGAGGTAAGTTATTTTCTAAATTGCTTTCCCCAGGTGAAAATGTTGACTGCATGTGAAAGGCCATGGTTGATGATGGGAGAGTGAAGAACAATGAAACTGTTTTGAAGCATGCCATGTTCAAGGGAACCCCCTGGAGAGAGGGTACATATAAGGGACAAATAGCTGAGGCAGTGTTGCTCGTTATCAGGATAGGGTCCTGGTTTAATGTAGAAGGGCAACAAGGTTTGTACTGCAAAGAAAGTTTATTTTGTAATGCAAAACAAAACAGGGTGCCCTTTGTTTCAAATTCTGTTCTGGCAGAAGGTTTTCTGCAAATATAGTGGGATTGTACATGAAATTTTCTGGCCCCATCATTGCAACTGATGTTTTGAGACAACTACAGCAGTATGAAATCTCTCTCTGAAGCATCTTTGGGCAGTTTACTTGCTCCAAAACTTCTGACCTGTGTGTGCCTTATACATCTCTTCATCCACAAAAGTAATGTTTTTTCTGTTCTCTTGCACTATGATAAACATCTGAGCTATACAACACATTTGCTGTGGCACATCTGGTCTGAGGAGAAGGAGCACTGTAGGAGACAGCTCCAAAAAGTAGGTTTGAGGCTGCAAGCGCACTGCTTGTGTTTGGATGTGATCCTGGAAGAAAATGAGAGGGTTTACAGCCTGGATGCTCCTTTAGCACATTGTATAGGTAAGCAAGTAACCTGGAAAGGGAGTCCCAGCTGCAACTGCCATGGTAACATGCCAGCAGCTGGCAAAAAGAATCCTGCATATCTTACACACAGAGACGGTACCAGAGGACAAACTGATAGGGGACCTCTTTAGCCATGGACAGCTGAGAAGGTTTTTGTATTAAACTAGATATTGCCAGGCAGGGCAAATCCTTCAGTTGGAGACAATTGTGCATTTTCCACAGAGCCTTGACAGTACTCAGTAGTATTTTGAGTTTTGCCACAGCACACCTTGCAAAAAAGCTCAATTGCCCGTGCAAGGGTAGCTATTGTGACCTTTTTGATTCTTTCATCTTTCTCTGGCACCTTCTTTCTCCCCTGTGGAATGCACATCCCCTTGCCCCCTTTACTCCATCAGCTCAGAAGCAACCTGTCTCCTGGTGGGTTTGCTCTGGGTGTCACTCTCTTTCCAGTGCAAGTGGCTTATTCAAGCATCTCTGCAGGGCTCATGGTGATGACAAAGGGTAGGTGACATCAGACACATACAGTCCTTGCTGCCTCATATTAAACTGTGGCACATACACCTGAGTAATGGCCTATAACCAGGAGAGAGGACATTTGGCCAAGATGACCTGGAGCGGGAAGAGTGCCTGGGTCAGGCCAAAATGAAACAATGCAGCTTGAGATCGTGGGAGAGCTGCCAGCAGCAGAGCGGCAGGAAGGCTCCCGTATGAACCTGAAAGCAAACACACTCACTGCCAAGTAGCACTACTCCTGCTCCAAGGAGGATCACTTATTGCAGTTTGAATTATTAGCTCATTTGTTGTAGTAAAAGAGTGTGTGGACGCAAGGCACTGTGAAGAGACCAACCTAAATTACCTCTGTGTGCAAAAAAAGGCCTGGGAGTATATTTATATCCCTGCTTTGCTATGGGACTGTTATTCAAAGCACAATATAAATCATTATGTAAAAATCAAAATACCTTTGGTCTCCGCAATGTACCTGACTTCAAAGCACAAGTTCAATAAGTTAAGCAGAATTGGTAATACTTGATGTTCTAGTAGAGCCTCTATAATATCTCATTTATACTGCTCTTAACATATGGAGCATTTGCTTTGGCAAATGAACTTAGTAATATTTGGTGCTTTCCCAGCACACAATCAAAGCACTGACTTTGTAAATCATTGCAACAAAATCACCAGTTTGGAGGAACCTTTTGCTTTCTCCATTTGCTGCACCTTCCCAACTAAAGGAAAAAATTGAGTGCGATAATTTACTTTTATACACAGACAGTTTTTGCTGGGTCATCTTACCAATTTAAGTAGTTATACAAAACACAAATCTAATCCCCTGCATTGTAGGGTAGTGAGACTTTATAATTATAAGCAACTTGCAGATGTGACTGGGACTTGAGACTGTCCCCAGGCCATGGACCTCTTGGAATCTGGGGCCTATTTGGGTTTCTTTCAGGGTGGAAAAACACACACTGGGGATTCTAGCATATACACATAAATCTTGTCAGTTAAATATAGAATAATGGGAATCATCAGAGAGTAAAAATACTCCACTTTTTATGGTAAACACCATTACATAAAACATGGTAAATACTTAATTTCAGTTTTATAGTAAAAACTAAGTCCCGCCATCCCCTCCCAGCACGCAGTTCCCTCTTTTTTAGGCATTTGGCTTTCTTTGCAGCTTAAAGCCTATTCCTAGTAATATTCCTTCCCCATTCTTCCCTAAGTATACATGTAGCATATAATACTACATATTTTTATATATATATATATATATATGAGTGTATACTCATTTCATACATTTAGAGAAGTCCTACTCAGTGAGTTTTACTAACAACTTCCCAACTAATAGTAGTTTTATGTCTCAGTTTTTGTGCTTCATTACAGAATGCCAGTCGGATTTCTTAATCTTTGCCGAAGTGGAAAGGTGTGTTTGTTAATTTGGGATTTGTTTGTTTGTTTGTTTTTGGAGTTTTTTTGCATGTTTCCATCAGACAGTGAGAAAAAGGAATTTAAGGAACAGAAAAGGACGTAAGGTAATTTTCTAGGTAGTCTGGCTGGCCCACAAGTCAAGGGGGCATATGCTTGCTGTAGCTGAATTCCTAACAGTACAAACCTCTTGCATTCACAGAAAGCTGGAATCATTAATACCCATATCACCTTTGAAAACACTGCCAAAGATTTAACAAAAATGCTTTGGTCACATGGGTCAAGTTAAAAGACTGTACTTGCAGCCCACCCACTGGGACACAAAAAGGCAATGATTTGAACTCCTGTGCAGGTAATGTGTGACTACAGAGGCTGAACCATTTGGAAGATAACCTCAGCTACAGTAGGAGAAAGAACAATGAAGATAATGGAAAAGAAACAGCTATAATAACCATCTGCAGGCACACATGGCCTCTACTTCAGCACCCATAAAACTTAAAATGATAAAAGAAAAGGAAATTGCTTGCAAAATAGCAAAGACTAAACATTTCTTCTTATGCTTTTGTAGGGTTGCCCTCTTTCTGGTATTTGGAGTGCTGTGTGTACTAGCATTTAGCGTGGAGAGAGGTACATTCAAGTCTTTCCTTCACTTCCCTTTCTGCCTTGTATCTGCACACATTTTCAGTTATAGAGTGTACCCAAGGGTGCCAGCAGTATTGTCCTGCCCACCAAATCAGCTTGCATTGCCTGGGCTACATACCCAGCCCCTCAGCTGTGTACAGGGGTCAGTCCTAGTTCCATCTGCATGGCTGTACACAGCAACAATGCCATTGAAATAAAGGAAGAAATCCAATCATGATCACAGTCACTTCCCTAGACTAGGCTTATTTTTGCCTTTTAGTGACCAGCACAGCTTTGGGCTATCAATAGTTTTATAGCTACTACTAGTCCCTTAAGTGAGAGCATAGTTTTACTGCCTTTTTATTGGAATGCAATGCCAAATTACATAGATGTGTCCCTCCTAAGGCTTATTTCCTTTCCAGAGTGGTACTAAGGCTTTTCCTTTCAACTGGACTGGATCCCAAACTATGGTGTAGCCCCAACACAGTCAAGAAGCCAAGAGGTGCCGCAGCTCAGAGCTGCTCAATGGACCCACAAAGGACATTGCAACAAAGGACAGCCTGCAGCAGTTTTAAATTTCCTTATGAACTTAATGGAACTAAACCAAGACTTTTGCTAAGAGTCATTTGTGCCTTTGAAATTCATGTCGAGTTTTGAAAACTTTTTAGTCATTTCAGGAAGAACTGAGCTGAATTCCCACCCCGAGTCACACCGCATGTGTTATTTCTCTCCTAGGAGAACAACAGTGTGTACTCCATAACTTGTAGCTGCAGACTGCTCTTTAGCCTAGACGTGAGCCTTGCATAAATTCAGAGGTCACCAATTGTTATGGCTTTATCAAGAACCTTATTAGTGATCATTAAAAATAATCTTGCTTAGAAGGAGACTGCTATGGGCAAAGCCCATCTTTCCTATTTATTTTATGACTATTAATGGTTTTTTTTAATGTTTATACATTAGTGCAAGGAACAGTGTTAGCATAATTCTAGTGTAAAATAAAACCAGCTGTATCCATTATAAGTGCATTACTGCCAGGAACTGTAAATATGTTTATGCCTGATAGCCTTCTGACTCAATAATATCCTGCTATCTCTGTTGGGCAGGCAAGTTTTTAAACCAAGAAAAGACAGGTTATGATTTTCATAACCAAACTGTGTTTCTTTTTGAAGTATGTTATCTAAATTCAAATTTTAAGAAGGTCATTAAAAAAATCTGCCTGTGATTTTAAAGGAGAACAAAGTGGTGGCAAGAAGGTATGATGTGCACTAAGAACAAGTTATTCCTCCCAGATATACATATACGCAGACAAACCCTGCCATATCATACCATACAAACAATTTTAATTGTGTAGTTACAGTCAATAACCACTCCTAGTCAGAACATTTCTGCATAAAGAAAATTGTGATACACTTATAAAAACAGCCAGCTGTAACAAAATAACTGGTGTTTTCATAGCAATAAACTCATAAAAAAGAAATACACCTTTATACAGAAAATTTATACAGCTGTAGCTTTAAAATTGATTGTAAACCAAAGGAAGACACATTGCAAACATCAATTATTTTCACATTAATTGCATAAGTTTCTAAGGTGATCTATTAGTTTTATTTACCTAAGCTTATTTGCATGATAGTAAAAATTGCATACAACAATAAGAGTGAAGCTTATAGTATGAATTGCTTGGATAACATAGAGCACTTTTTATAGGCAACTGTGTAAAGCACATTTTCTCTATTTAAAACTTTTAAGACACTTTGTTTTACTGCCCATCAAAATACATTTATAAATAGAAAAAAAAATCAGTATGGTAACAAGAGAAGCAATATTACATTTAACGGAAACTTCCAAAAAAATTAATTACAACATGATGCTGCAGGATCTACAAATAAATAATGAGGACTAAATCGTGTTTCACATTTTCTTTTTCATTTTCTCTAAAACCATGTAACAATGAGAATGGAAAAAAAAAATACAGTGACCTTTATTTCCAAAAGAAAACAAATCTGAATTACGGCAGTGCCATATAATACAAGGCATTTGTTGGCATATGTTATCTTTAAACTGCATTCCACAGTCTATAGTTCTTTTGTAACATACAATAGAACAAGAGTAACAAACTCTTTTTATTTTATTTTTTTAAATAAATGTGATTTTTCAAAGATCAAGTGTGGAGTGCTACAGTAATAATTAAAAAACAAGAACAAAACAGAAACAAAAAAACAGTAAATCACAAAAGTTGTAATGCTTGTCTGAAGGCTCCAGAATCAAAATCACTGGTATCATGCTTATTGGGTACACTCACAGTGTATCCAGTGAACACAAATTAATATCAAACAATCCTCAACGCTTCATCTGTTGCTGCGAAGCAGTTTGTAAAATAGAGTAAAACATCTAGTGCAGTCTGCATTATCCTTTTTTTCAACTTTTGTGCAAGTTTTGGAAGATTCATTGGCCAAACAATGAATAATACGGGTTTTTGACACAATGCAAGATGGAATTTTCATTTCATTAGTAAATACCAGCGGCACTGTTGAAAGAAAATAATACTTTTAGATCAGTCTTTCAATTCAGCATTAATCTCTGTGTTCCCTTCTACTGATAACTCTTCTTCTAGTTTAACTGAAAAAAGCGTGTTTGCGTTTTTGTCTTGGATGCTGTCTTCTAAATCCTTGAGCAGCTCTTCTTCCTTGTATTCTGCAACATCCACCTCCAAACCAGAATTGTCCTTCAGCTTCCCATGGTGCTTGAGATAATATCGCTGGTTCTGAAAGAACTTGATAATGGTGTACTTGGGCAGGTCAAGCTGAGCGGAGAGAGTCTGGATTGCTTCTTCATCTGGATACAGGCCTACATCTTGTATGAAACTCTGTAGGATCCCTAGGGCCTCAACAGAAATCTTTGTTCGCGGTCGGGGTTTCTGACGATTTTCATCCTCAGATTCAGCTGGTGATGCTACTGTCGGTTGCCTTGGGGGTAGTCTGGGACCTGGCTGTTGTTGCTGTTGCTGCTGCTGTTGTTGCTGTTGCTGCTGCTGCTGCTGCTGCAAGACAAAGAACAGCATTTTTTTGTATATGTATTCTTGCTCATATTTTGTTACTGAGAAAATCCTGAGGGAGTAGGGGGAAGAAATTGCAGAGCTACAAACAAAGGCTTAGTAAGTTTAAAGAAAAAAAGGAAAGGAAAAAAAAAAAGAACAAAAAGAACACCATAGCTTTGCCAGACCAAAAGCACTGATGATACAACATCGGTGCAGTTTAGCTAACAAATTTTAATGAACATGCTCCATGAGTCAAGTGCAGACAAGACAAAATGCTAAATGACATAGTATAGGTTTAACTGGACCAGCTTAGCCAGAACTGTAGCAAGGGCAAAGTGAGAAAAGTGCCAGATGAGGGCAAACGTGCCGGAGCTCTGCCAGCAACGGCAGCTGCTGCCCAAAAACAAGGGCTGCAACTCTCTAGCAATAGCTAGACAAACGGGCTGGGGAGCCAGGGGGAAGGAGAGCATTTTATCTCTTTAAGTACAGAAATATCTCACTGCTGATCTGACCTCAGCATGCACTGAAGTCTCGTCAAACTTGCAAACATTACAACAGAATATGCTGGCTGGAAGTGCCTAACGTGGCGCTGTCAAACCCAGCCTCAGAAAGGACAAAGGGATCTGGAGGTAGGAAATCTGTGTTTCCCCTTCTGGATCTGACCTCTCCAGCCTGCAGTCTCTGAGCAGGCCTGCACTGCCTGTATCCCAACAAATAAACAGGGAACAGACCTATTTACCTGCCTCTGTGTTTGTGCTGGGGATTATTTAGTTAATATTTATAAAGCAGTAAGATGCAAAGCTCTAAATAAGTTGCACTATTATTATTAGAAGGGAACATGCTGCATTCCAAAAACTCAGGCAATAAAAATGAGCCAATATGCACATCAGAAGAATAAGATAAAGCAAATCATGATGTAAATAATTAACAAGAGCCTAAAATGAAGTTTTGCAAGCATGGATTCAGAAACATTCTTAAAAGGTGAGGCACCGAGCCCTAGGGATAGAAATGTTTTTCTCATCTACCACCAGAGTACAGTACACTATAAGATCATGTTTAAAATCAAAAGTAAATTTATCAGCTACTGTTTGTGTTGACAATTATTTTGCTGCACAGCACAGGAAGCACTGGTTAGTAAGATGTTTTGGATCAGCAAATTTCTTGTCATATGGTACAAACCACCAGTTATTATTAAAAAACAACCACAGCAAAACAAGCAGTTGCTATCACTGCATTTTATTTCCCTTTGAGAGTCTCCCTTCAACAATTTTTGTGTATTGGTAGTGGTTTCCAGGCTTCTAGTAGCAGTTCTTTGAGACCCTAAGAAGCAAAAAATGCTGTACAAATGGTATAAATACTGGAGGGATTGTAATTCTGTCCACTTGATAGGGACTCTTGTGGTTGTGGAGACTTCGCACAGACATCCACAACCAGTTTAGAAGCCACTGCTTTAAGTAATCTTCATATTTTAAGATCTGACACAAATGCCCTGGCATTGGGGCTCCTTCCTCATCCCTGTTCAGGTCTTTCCATGTTTTATGGTCTGTGAGCAGTCCCATTCAAGACTCCTGTCCTGAAGAGATTCAAGACTACTCCCAGCTCATTAAATTCTTATATGACTGGAAGCTTTGTATATACAGTTTGAAAACTTGTGTCTGAGCTACATATTTATGCATCTACAACAATTACCACGTAGAACAGCAGAGACAAAACTCAGGCCCAATCTCCCAATCCTTACTCTTACAAGTCATATTAAGGGATTACAATTCAACTGCTTATGTGAATAATATTTATGAGATCAAACACACAACTTTTATCAACAAGGCAAGAAAATCTAAGTAAGTGGCATAGTGGTTGAATGTTTATACTGTGCATAAGCTTCTCCTTTTATCCCCTTAAGAAGCGATTTTATTAAAAACAATGTACATTTTCAAACAAGTGCTGTTTTATTACTTAATATAGATCTTTCTCTCTCTTTTTGCTAAATCAAACAGCAAGTTTCCAGGCTTTCACAATTATTTTAGTACTTGATATCCTAAGGGATTGTCTTATTCAGTTTGCTTTATCTTTAATATACACTCGTGTTGTTTCTGGCTGCGAGATAACTCTATCCTTCCTAGCTTTCTAAATATTTTTCTGTATAGGTAATACAAGTGATACACAGGGTCTCAGCTGAGGCTGGAAAAGTGTGGGGTAATATCTGCCCTCTAAGAAGGAGCAGTTACAAGGCTGACCTCAGGCCTTTTGTGAGAAGCGATTAAAGAGTCCCCAGCTCAGAGAGACAGCAGTCCCCACTGACAACCTGGGCTACACAGCTTAGCACAACAGCCAGCTCCGCTCCCGGCTGGCAGCACCTGTGCCAACAAAAAAGGGTGTGTGCAGCTCCTGCAGGAGGCCCGCTGGGGCTGCTCTGAAGCAGAGGGCAGCTCTTCCAAGCCTCATGGTGTGGGTCTTGCATCCCCTATTGTCTCTCTCTGACATGGTGCCCTTGTGCCGGCTCACCTGCGGAGCAGCACCCAGCCAAGGTCCAGCGGTCAGCAGGCCTGGTAGGAAAGCGCCTCTATGCTCTCCTTTCCCAAGGGTGGTGGGAGAGGGGCTCTGAAGGAAAAACAAACAAATATTGACTCACCCCAGTCTCAACTGGGGTTCAAGTGGGATGAGAAATTCCCTTCCCTTCACTCCTTCCCAGGACGAGCTACCACTGCTGAGGGTTCTTGCTTGGTTTCGAACAGCAGCACAACAAGGTCCTCCTGGTCTGCTGGGAAGGAAGACCTTTGACCGGTGCCACACACCCCTGCCTTTTGGCCCTGGTGCCTGTCCAGCCAGGCACAGCCAGCACAGGGCTCGCCCTGCCCCGCACACAGCTGCCTCTGCGCTACCACCACACACATTAGCAAACAACCAGCGAACCGAAACAAGAACCGTGGGTGGTCGCACGGTCTCCTTTGAACTGCGGTGGTGGACGGCAGCGCGCTCTTATCTTGCACTGGGAGACCTGCGTCTAGCCTGACCAGGAGGGAAGAAACACTAATTTCCTTCGCTCCGTTTAAAGCCTTATTTACTTAGCGCTCTGCGGGATTGGCCAAGGTAAACTAACCTGAATCTGTTCTGCTGGCACATGGATAATGTGGGAAGGCCTGTCACCATGGTGATGAACTGCATTGCTTTCTTGTTCATAAATGGCATCGCGTTCAGGCTGAGGAAGACTGAGGAACCTTCGGATCATGGAGAGATTCTCCCAGAGGGTCCTGTTTTCTGGTGATGGATCTTCTTTCCAACGTAACAGCTCACAGAGCCACCCCTTGAAGACAAAACCAGCAACACATTAGGTATTTTTTCATCACACTGCAAGGGGCAAAATGAGGGCAAAATGTGTACTTTAGAGGTGCTGCATTCTCTCATCCTCTCACCTGATCAAAAGGGCTTTCACGGCACAGGCTGGGCTTAAAGCAAACACCAATGCACTGAGAGGCTAACCATCCCTTCCATAGAACCTTACCAACCACAGGCATTTTGGAAAGAGTCTTCCCCTTGGTCTCACACCACAGCATTGCGATTTGTTTGCTTAACTGCAGGGCTGCCTAACGTAAATCACAGCAGTAGAGGAACTCCCTAATATCTCTTCAAAAGACAGGAATCCTATGACTAGATGCAGTCAAGCGATAACTTCTTAATTTCTGCAACAAGAAGAGGTTTCTCTGCAGGTGAACTTATTTCAAATGATACATAACTGTTTCCAGATTGTCCTCACAGACCCAGAAAAAAAACAGTCTCTCAGTTTTATGTACAGGATTATTAGGGGCTGGGAGGGAGGAAGATGTGCTCTAGCTTCTGATACACCCTTTATACATTTCCACAACAAGGACAGCAAGGTGCCCATGGGTCTTTGGTGTAGATAATATGAAGTCGGCTACAGAATCCTCTGCAAGAACTGAAGCAGTTGCTAATTTTCTTTCGAAAGAGACATATGAGTTCATCAGGAAAATTTAATGTTTCTTCACATCTTAAAATTTAATTGAGGATTTTTTTCTCAATTGTGCACTGGTAGTTCTAAAAGAGGAAAGCAAACCCTCTAGCTAGGACAGTGTACATCAGCAGAAATTTTCTAATACATTAAAATTTAGGAACAAAATATTACATGTATAAAACATGCATGTTTCCTTTATTTTAGCTTCAAGGATCTGTTTTTAAAAATAGGTCCATGCAGTTTTATTTCTTAATGCAGTAGGAAAGATAATGTGACATTTTATTGAATCAACAAATAATATAAATGTACAGAAGCTTTTAGGTCCTTTTTACATGTACCAGTAGTGGATTAATGGTTTATCCAGACTGGTTTACTAACACATACAATAGACTCATAGATATGATATAGATATGTATTTTCTTGAAGACACTCATATCTTTAGCTAATAGTTAATAAATGCAGTGTAAAAATATTGCCACAACAGTAAGACTAAAAGTATACAAATAATGTTAATGTGTTCATATTGTATAGGAAAATACTTAGTGAGGTGTGTATAAAAATTGGAAGTATATTTGCTTGGATATAAGTGAAAAACTGAACAAATGACACAGAAGAAAATGCCCCCAAGAAACTATCAAAATGACAAATGTTATAGAGATGGTGGTAGCAGAGCTGAAAAAGCAAAAATTTAAATGGGGCGAAAATCTTCCAGGTGCTCATGAGGTGTGTGAGGGAGGGAGTGGAGACAGGGGAGAGCAGGGGCAGCAGAAGGGCTCTCCTACACTCTAGGGATGGAGCACACCCCATTCCTTGACCATGCACTAAGTGGGGATGGGGGGTATTGCCCCAGGGTTTAGCAAGATGATTTGGAAATGTGGCCAAATATCTTCACACAGAGCACACAACATCCAGCCTATCCTGGCTGGAACTGTATGGCATGTTTTCAAAACAGTAGCAAGGGTCTCTGGAATCTCACTGGAATGTATTAGCAGGTGAGCTGTCCCTGCCCCTAACAAAAACAACACGTTGCTCATGGCTCTCTGCTCACCTCGCATGCACAGGTTTACTGAGTGCTGGATGATGCTCAACAGCAATATTCATTTATTGCAGTAAGTTAAAAGTGGTGCACTCAGAAAGCAGAGGCAGCTTCTTGGGGACGGAGGAGAAATGATGATGAAGATAGACCAATCTAGATATTTTAAGTTAAAAGCAGTTACAAAATTCTTAATTAAAGAACCCCAAAACCACAAACCAACCAGCCAAAGCATAAAAATTGTCCTTTGGTTGTCTGGAATCTGCACTGATTTACACTGAAACTGTTGGTTTTCTTGCTAAAGTTGTGAAACAAAGAGCAGAGCTGTTTATCATGACAGTTTGGTGGAAGTTAAAAAAAAAAGACAGGACAACCTGTCTCCACTCCTGACACCTCTCCAAGGCATACACACAGGCTGGAAAAGAAGTTGCACCATGCATTTAGAAGCTGCACATGTTTTGTCTGCTGACCACGGGAATCACAGGGTTTGTTTTTTCTTGAAAAGGCAGTAGAAACCCTTTATAATTAAAAAACATCCAGTAGAAAAAATAATTCCTAGGCAATAACATTTTCTGTTGAGTAAACATATTTACAACAGTTTTTGTTAATTAAGAATTACCTTCTGCCCTTACTGTCTTTTCTTTTTTTACTAGGTCAGACCTTATTTTTATTAACTATTGATAGTAAACATTGTATTTCCAACCCTTTTCTCTCAATTTTTGCACTGAAATAATACTTCTAATGCCTTATCTAAAATGATTTGATGAATTGTAACCTGAAACATGTCTCTGCTAGCCTTTCAGGGATTTTGAGATAATGAGGACAGATACTTCTGACAGGGTACACAGAAAAGATTACTGTTCTACCAAAATGTCTCTATTCCACTTTCCACATTTTTAAAGAAGTAGACACACTCTGATGAAATATTTGATGGAAAACATGGAAAAAAACAACTGAATTATTTTACAATTACAAGGATAGAAACAATTTTTTGGTCTTCATGGTTTATTTCTGTACATATTTATGAAAGTTGATCTCACCAATGTTCTCAGATGAGATAGTAGACAGACAGCAAGAGAGGCTGTAGGGGCTTATTTTGTTAAGAGAGTAAGAACTTTATCCCAATATGCTTTCTTTTGGTTCAAGACAAACAATTAAAAATAGAAGTGTTTAATTTAGTTTCTGGTTCAAAATTCTGTACATGAAATAAAGCTCATTCATAAAAGCCACCTACATGAGAAAGCATGAAATGTTTTCACAAAATTTAGGAAAAAAAATCATCCAGACTTTTCTAATGGTGAATATTAAGTTCTGTAAAATTTATAAGTTTTGTTTCCATTTGATCTAAAAAAGTATGAAGTGCTGCAGATAATGCAGCTGAATTTACAAGCGATTGTAACAGGGCTGATTTTTCCCCTTTCATACTTTTTAAAGTCTAGAGCAATTTCTGCCTAGTTTCCTTTTTTCCTTGTCTTTATAGTTTTACAGGAAGTGGAAATGACCACAAAATAATAAGGAAATATTTATAAATCAGATTAGATCACAACCGGTTTATACAGCATATAGAGTACATTGTTAAGAAAACAGCATTAAAATAATGAAGTTGATACATTTATGCAGAAAGGCAAACCCCCCAAAAACTCTGCAATGACATTGGGAACAACCTTGATTTTAAAACAGAGTAAATTTGCCAGGCAACATTACACTGAATATAAAGAGAGTACAAAGCAAAATATAAACATTAGCCACATGTAAATATGTTTGGAGAACTTTCAGGATGTTACTACTTTTCAAACTGACAAAGTTTAATTTGACACCTTCTGTTCTAAAACCTTTGTTTCTATTCAAAATCACGCCTTTAGCTGCTATCAATCACTATGCTCTCCCTATTACTTAAAATACTGGCATGGGCCCTGGATAAGCTGAAAATGCCATGCAGATGAATTCTGAGATAATATGTTCAAACCTGTTATATACAACACAAATCCTGTAAAGTTATGTATTGTAAACCTACATTTATTGGGAACTAAAAGTCTTAAATCCATCTGCTACAAAGAAAATACTGTTATGCACTTTCAAGTAACCAAGTACCATCTGCAAAGGTCTTGCTACAGTAAGCAAGAAAATGGTGAAAAAAAAAAGATGCTAAACCTAAGATATTTAAAATAAATAAGAGTCTTCTGTCTGGTTTTCTGATAGGGATTTAGTAAAGAAACACAAGACATTAAAGGAAAAAAAAACCTGTGAAAGCTGAACTGCCAAACTATTGCAGGAAAAGCGCAAAGAGGATAACTGCCAAAACTTGGGCTTTGCAATACCCATGAGCATGCTTATTTTAAAGAAAGCATCTATGCATTTTATCCATATATCTAAATTCTGTTCTTTTCAGTTAGACCTCTGCTGTGCTTAAATAAAATCTTCTGCTCTTTCACATAAAATTTCTAATAAAATATTCTTCCACTCTCTATTATTGAAAAGAAAAAAAAAAATCTACACCTAAGGTGTAAATACCTACCCTAATTACATCAAAGAGGATAGCATTACAATAATGAAAACTGTTCTCTGGCCAAAGCTTTCCAAATCAGCAACAAACACATTGAGTCTGAGAAGGGAAGACTACAAGGTCAAGCAATTGAACTTGTTTGGTTAATTTGTTACATTGATAATAATTTGCCAAATGATGAATATTTCTTACAGAATAACAATGACTTCAGCATTTTTTAGAAAGGCTGTAGCTTAAATCTGAAAAGGGAAAACATTTTAGAGTATCAATGCTAAGACATGCCCAGGATTTTTTGGTTATAGTGTATTTAATATTATTTTGTATCATTCTCTGAGGCATATAGTATAATAAAAATATATGGTGTTAAAAGAAATCCATCTAAATAAGGAGGTATTTGATACCAACATTTTAGCAGAAAGTGTGAATTGCATTTCAGCATCTACCGTGAACAAAGACTAAGTACATAATCCATTAAACAGTACTTCTAACTAAAAAAAATTGAGAATTGTAGACTAAACTAAAGTAGGCATTTTGAATGAGCACATTTTCAGCAACTAACTAGAAAGCTAGCAATTTATCATTCAACAAATAATTTTCTACTTTTAAAAGAATCTGTAAGTGTTACTTATGCTAATGAAGACTGTTTTTAATCTGCCCACAAACATGCTAATAGAGGGCAATTTTTATTATTTACAATGCTAAAGGCACTCCAGTTTATAGAACGCAGATATGAAATTACACTTGGTAAAATGGGCTCTTAATTGTCTGAGCAATCCAAATCCTTCACCTTTAACAGGAAAGCTTATAGACAAAACAAAGGAAAAGAACTCAGGGACTAAACTTTAAATATTGACTTTTTCCCCTTCAAAAGCCATCCAACTTGCTTTACAATCTCATTATTGTTCCAAATGGCTGCACTCATCTTAGGTACTTCTATTTCTTTACTCAACAGATTCCACATGTAAAAGGGAAGAAAAAGGGCCAACACAACCACTACCATACAGGCATATAGTATTAGTCTTTAGAATTAAACTTGTAAGCTGCACATTGCACAGAAAGGTTGCTTTTGGAAAAGTCATAATACTTTGAGTGCGATACATAATGGTAGCAAAGGAGTACTGAAAGCATTTTAAATTATTTACTAGGTTAAAAGGGTGAAATGGTACTTTAAATACATCAAATTTCATCATCTGGGCCATTTTTTGGTGGCAAAGTGGTATTGATCTTTCCAAATGCTTAAAATTAACTATTTCCAGAAGGTCATTATTTGATTAAAGGCATTAAAGTTGAGGGCAAGAAATGATGCACTTTGTCTTCTTTCCCATTCAAATAATCGTGTAATTTAATCAGAACTATCCCTTCATGTCCTGTAATAAAAATGTTTGTCTTAAGATATTGTTCTTTACCTAACATATTAACCTTTAAATGTTATGAAGTTCTTAAGAATAATCTCTGCTTAGAGAAGATTCTTCCATAATGCAATGAAAGGATCTCCAGCATTTAAATTGATAAGGCCAAATTTCCCCTACACATTGATTGGAAAATGCATTAAACCCTTCAACTGAGATTTCTCACAGTGTTGAACAGGATCAAAAATTCAGGGAGTTCTGAATCAGTAAACTCATGCATATGGCATTGAGAAGCAAAAATAAGCAAATGTCACTTCAGCACAAACAAATATGACCAGTAAGTAACAATGGACACTGCTTATTTTCTCTTGGAAATGTTGTTTATGCTACACTTACATTATCTGAAAAAACAGAACAGGGAAAACAGGGAACACCCACTGCAAGGTAAGAACAGAGCATTTAATTCAAAATTCATTTTCATGCTAAGATCCCTTAAATCTGACTTCTTTCTGTGTGAAATACCTGTGGGTTTAGACGTGGGAACAAGCCTACATTACAAGAGCAGTCCTTTTTACCCTTAGATGTTATTCTGGAATTTCCTGCTGTAGGAAAATTCATTCTGACTGCAGGTTTATCTTTCCTAAAATACATGAAGTGTCCTGGCTAGCTCCTATGCAAAGCTGAATAGACTTAAGTGCTTCACAGAAGAACTGAAGTCTATTAAAAGAAAAACCACTGGGTATTTTTATAAAGAGCTGGGAAAACTAATAACCTACCGGACTTAGCAATTTTTGATACCGACCAAAACATTTGTTAGAGTTCATTTTAGCCTATTTTTTCAGGAAATTTTAAGCACTGCTTTCCTTCTGTGAGGCATATACTAATTTTAAAAACTGTAGTGGATATTCAATACTTTGGGATTTCCCTATTTTTCTAAGAAAATTGTGCATCTTGAACTTAGGAAGCAAAAGCTCATTTTCAGCTGGTTTCAGAAGATGAGCAGAGATATCAGAATATGAATTCTCTTCTTGGTATGTGGCCTAAAGTGATAATAAATGTACCCAGAACAATGGTTGCATTAGTATTTTATTTACGCTAATCAGCCTTACGTTTCAGGCTTTGCTTTTGAGCATTGTCCTAAATCAGAGAAAGTTTGAAACCTGAATCTGTCCCTTTATCTCCAGATATTCCTGGTTCATCTATTTTACTGGCTTTCATTACTAGAATGTTGAAAAGGGAAGCCAGATGTGGATTTTAAGTAAATCTGTATCTACCATCATCATAGATGAGATTTGAAACTGAAAACCCCACAACCTCATATGGCTTTTCAGAAGAAAGGTAAACTTCACTGGCAGAAAAAAACTTTGAAAAATACTGAGACAGATTATGCCATTCCTTAACTTTCTTATCCAACCTATTATTCAGCTACACCATCTGTCTGCATGGTACCTCCACCTTTTGTCTGTGTGGTGAAAATCAAATGACCAATTACCTAGCAGCGGTACACAAATTTTCAGTGATATTTTAGGGGAGAAGGATTCCTAATGTTTCTTCATTCCTCGGCATTTTCATCTTCCTAGCTGCAGCATTTCAAAGTTAAATATATATTTCTATTCTTGTAAACATACAAACAAATAAATAGGAAAGGGAAACTTGCTAAAGCAACTTCTAAAATTCAATGACAAGCATCCAACAAGTACAGAAGCAAAATGACGTGGAGAGCTGTTTTGCTGTTCCCACAGCCTTGTCTGTCATACCACACCTCTGTTTCTACACAGAGCCATGGTGAGAGGCCAAAAGCCAGGGCTTGCAAAACACTACCTAGATTAAGGTCTGAGGCTGTATCAAAACTGGTCCGTTTGTCCCCTGTGTATGAGCACTGCAGACACCACCAGCTCATGAATAGAAAAAACCTAACCTGTAACTCTACACCTGACTGAAAACATAAGTATAATTACTTTTTAGTTGAGTACAGAGGAAACTCAATAATCTAAATGAAGGGCTTCTCCCAAGCTTGGTTTCTTCGCTCTCAGCTTCCTTCACCTTTTCTTTCCCCTGTTCAAATGTATCTTTTTTACAGCATTGCCTTCAATTACCTAGCAATGATAGATAGGCACAAGCCCTCATCAAAACTACAATGTATATACCTTTGAAAATCGTATATAAAATACAACTACATTCATATGCAAAAAGAGAAAAAAGTAATAGATGCAAAAAAAAATGAGTGCAGCATTACTCTGCCTTCCTGTCCTCCAGATCCTTCCTCTTTCACACACACCTGATTCAATTGGCATTGTAACTGTGAGAGAACATCTGACAAAAATGGACTTAACAATAATAATAATAAAAAAAAACATAGAAAGAAAAACCACCTGCTAATTATTAAATAAGCCAGTCTTAGTCTGGTACATTACTTTTTATAGTACAGTCATATAAAATGGGTCAATGGGTTTCACAGAGGGTGACTGATAATATATACCAGCCCTTTATCTTTTATTTAAGCAGAAAGAAGTACTGATTTCACTGCAATATCAATGTGTCCCTTGAAAGTAAATACAACCCTAAATTCAACCACGACCCTTAACAGCCCACATTTATTTTTTCTTAAACATGCAATCAATTTTGTATGGCAGCTATATCTGCAGTTTAGTTAGAGAAGAGTCTTTAATAGAAAGAGCCTGGCAATTTTAAAAATCTTTTTTACTACTATCAATTTACAGTGAACAGCAAATGTTTATTATTACATTGCTTAAAGAGATTTAACATTTGCCTTGGGGGAAAAGACCTCCAGTAAAAGAACCACTGGGCCAAAGTGTCACTTTTGTAATTACTTATATGTTAATCCATCGTGTTGTTATATATATATTTTTTTTTAAAATATTATAATTTCCCAGATGGAGCCATTTAATTTCATGGCTTCTTGTCACATGTTTTTTCCTTTTCAGAATTCATTTTGGATCAGGGGAAGATCTACCACACATTGAGGAATCACAGGCTCACAGATATTTGGACTTTGCTATAAATGCAGTTCAGCTGACAAGATATTCCAACAAGTGACATCATTCCAAAACATACACAGCTCAAATCCATTCTCAGACATTCCTTCAAATTTTCACAGCCTAACTAAAAGCTTTCATATAGACTTGAATTAGACATTTAAATATTCTGAGAAAATGTCTCGTCTCTTGCAGTTAAGCTGGATTCTGTGGCTCTCAGTTTCACAGTGAAGAACACTTAATGCCTTGATAAAGCCAAGGGTGAGGGGAGTCTTAAGAAAATTGAAAAGAAACTTTTCTCTGACTTTCCTCCAGATTTTGTTAACCACAGCAACAGTCAGAAAATTAATAACGTTCATTATCTCAAAGCAGTTAAAAAAAATCTTTAAAATCCACACCTGTGAGAGTTCGATGCCTCCCAGCAAATGAGAAGGGAGCAGCCAGAAGCATGTATCTTGCCCATGGGAAAAAAAAAGCAGTGAAACCCTCAGAAAGCTAAAATACCCTTACTTGGAGCACAATTGCTTGTGGCAGAAACTTAAAATAATAGGAAAGCTGGATCAAAAGGGAAGCTGGAGAGATCAGGTTTCTCTCTCCTGGGTGGGAACCAAAACAAGAGTGCTTCCAGGTAGTTTGCCGTCAGGATGAGGTCAAGAACGGCCACAAGGGAAAAGCTCCTAGAGAGAGCACTTCTAAGTGTTACAGTTTTTCTCAGTGGCCAAGAAGAGTGCCAGCCCAGCTGAGTCCCAGTCCCAGCTCTATTTCCAGACAGCAGTTTCGGCAGTGCCTTCTGTCCTTAAGTCAGGGACAGCAGGGAGCTGCACGTGTCCTCCTGCCCTGAGCCTTCCCATCCTGTTCCTCAGGTGAAAAAGATCAATCCGTTTAGACTCTCTCTTTAGATAAAATAGGAGTAGTAAATGATTTATTGACGGTGAAGCAGATTGGCTCCCTTAAAGCAAAAAATATAAAGAATCTAATTCAAGCCTTTCATAGGTTTGTTGGTTTTTTTTTTAATAACTGGTTTTACAAAAAGAGTGGAAATTTCCTGTATCAGTAGAGCTTTCTCTTGCATGCTGTACGTACTAAAGATGCTAAGCACCAGGCTCAGCAAAATAACCAGTCACCTGAGTAAACCCACAGATGTTAACTGATATGTGTGTCGTTCTTGCTAAGTTGGGGTCCAAAACTTCAGGAAATTCTGCTAAGGACTTCTCAGTCCAAACATCTTTGCTTTACAAAGATTCTAAAAATCTATTCATAAATATCATGTATTTATATGCTTCTAAAATTCCATCGTGAAGTAAGGGAACATAACACTGCACAGGAATAAAAATGAGATGCCCCCTGAATAACAATGTGCTTTCAGATAGAATCTGGCAGATTTGAAATTAGATAAATATTTGCAAATCGGAAATTTCCCCACTTAGCTAGCTGCATGCCTGCTCTAGCCTGTTCAATAGACGCCAACAGTTTGGGCTAACACATAACTAAAAATCTGAAGTTTGACTTAGAGGTCAAAATTAAAGAAAATAAAAAAATGGATGCAATGAAAAATTATTAGGAACAGCAAAATAAAAATTTATCTGGAACAAAATATCATCTCCTTTCTCACCTTGCACCTAGAAATCCTGCAACATTCTTTCAGGTGTAATGTGTTTTGAATTACACAGTTTAGGGGAGAAAACACACATCTGTTATTTCTTACTCCTGCCTTTGCCCAGCAGCCATTCACCTGATTTGTAATTGGTCACTCTAACAAATTACTTCTGAGACTGTTACTGTATATTTGTGCTTGCACAAGATGCCTTTATTCTTTGCAGTTACATATTTAGCAGCTCTCGGTTTTTCAGCAGGAATTCTACCCTGTCATTTCCTGTTTAGTTACGGGTTGAGCTTGCTTTTGTTTTCTGTGCTGTTTACTTGGTACCCTGCTTCCCCCACAGCCGGGAACCACAGGCTGCTCGCTAACTCCTCAGCCTCCTCCTCGCCCCTGCCACCACAGCTTTGTTTTCTTTTATGCCCCTAGTTAACTCTCATACAGCTCACTCAAACTTTCCCCCTTTTCATTAACAGTTAAAACACTGATACACTCAGTCTTCAAAAACCTCCTGAATCAGTGATCTGCTCACAGAAGGCACAAGCAACCTGAGAAATCAAGAGTATGGCTCTTTTCCTGACTAAATCTGTGTCACCACACAGAGAAAAGAAACAATGCTTCATCCTAAAAGCCAGCAGTGCTGGTGACCAGTCCAGCAAAGGCCAAAGGCATGGAGTGCCCACACTGTGCCCCACACACAAAGGAATATGTGTACAAAGTCATGGTGTATGTGGGGATGTGCCTGGGGTGGGATTCCAGCAGGCAGGGGACAGGGGTAGGACAGGATAAAGAGGCAGATGGAGCAAGAGTGGGTGGTGAGGGTGTTTAAGGGACAGGAAGGGGTGGGAAAAGTCCAAGGAGAACTAAGAGAAGAGCCATACTGAGAGGAATAAGAGAAGGTGGTGAGATAAAAACAAAACAGAAGGTGAGGGTATAGAAAGCAGGAAGAGAGATTAAGAAAATCCATCCTGCCAGAAACAGCACCTCTTGTCAGGCAGACAGCAGGTGCTGCCTGGGGAAGAGCTGATTCACACATCTGGAGTGTAGGAACCAGAACACCTCTACCTAAGAGAGAAAAACTAAAAATAAAAGGCTCAGAGGAGGTGGCAGAGGGTGCCATACTTTCTTCTTTTGGCAATCCAGTGCTTCCCAACTGCATGACATTTTTTGAATAGCTTTCTGGAGAAATGAATGCTGTATTTCCAGATCTTTGCAAGAATCTTGACAGTTCATTTCAGCATTGCCTCATCCAATATGAACCCTTCCTGTCCTCCTCTTCATCTTACTTCAGACTTATTTTTCTGATATCTGCAGCCACAGCACTTCCAGGGATTTGGCTGCTCCTCCAGAATAAGATTTTCACTTTTTTGGGGGCCTGCAAGGATCCTGGGGGAGTCATTAATGGAGATGGCACTGACATACAGTGAGGGACACTGATGGCACACCTGCACTGACCAACTCAGCTCTGGGAAACTAGTAATGCAGTCAGAAATGCAGTCAGTAGCTGCTGGCCAACTGGTATGAGCGTGGGTCTTTAACCTTGTCTGCAGCAGCCTGGGGAGCCATCTACATAGCCAAATTTCCTGTTATAAACTGCACCATCAGTGGCTTTCAAAACCTGTCCTGCTCACCTTCTTGTGACTGACTTCGAACACCAAGTCTTAGCTCCCTGACTCTTGCACTTTCAATATTGCCACTGCATCACAAATCACTGCCAATGGATAAAACAACCTTTCACTAAAGCTACTGTTTTTTTAAAACCTCCCCTGGAAGCCTTATTACAGATTAGATTTGATGAATTTCTATCCCATGTATTGCTCCACTCCTCCCGCCTGACAATACCTGGAACAGCTTTCGGAGAATCTGCTCAGTTCCATTCTGCACACTTACATTTTTTATCCTTGCTGCAAAAATTATTTTAGAGTCTTATAATTAAAACTTTCTATCAAAATAGCATAGATTTTTTCTCTGTGTAGGTAAACTAGCCAACTGTGATCTACTAAAGAGTAGATGGTTTAAAAAAAAATGCCTTACCAAGTACTGATGTCTGTTTAATTAGAGAAAGCTGAACAATTTACCTGAAAAAATGAATTTACGAAAAAAAGCCAAAACAATTTACAGAAATTTCTAGTTTCATAAAAAGTGTTTTCATAAGAAAATATTTAATTTTTCATTATCTGTTTTCAAAATAAATATGGGAATATTTTAATAAAAATACAATCAATTTTCCATTTCCAAAAAATTCTAAAGACTTTGAGGATTCTTTTTTAAAAAGAATCTTTTCCCCATAGGAAGAGGTACAGGGAAGGGTTAACAGGGAGACAAAATCCATGGTGAAAAACTTTGGCAGAAAATTTTATTTCTGTTAAATTTAGGTAGCAGTGAAGACTACATTTTTTGGTTAGAAGTTGAAGCTCTTCTTAAAGTGAGGTGTTTGCTGGCATGCTATTTTGAAAACCAGCACAGTAGGATGACTTCTTTAATAAGTGGGCATAAACCCCAGAGATTAGAAAGTCTCAGAGTGAGTGACAACCCCTGTGCGGTATCTGATTTCTTTGCCAAAACAGAGAAGGTTTTTAATAAAGGTCAAAGAGAAATAATCTCCAAAGATAGCAGTGTCTCTTCCCCCTGTATGTTTATTCTTTTATTTCACCCCTTTACAGCTAAAGGCAGACCTTAACACACACAGACACACACACACACACACAAAAGGAAACAACAACCAAAGAGGAGGGGAAAAAAAAAAAAAAAGCCTGAAATTTTAGTTACACCACATGTGGTTTTCATTTGTGAAAAATGAACAAGCTGTTTGTGGTTAAACTGTCTAATCTGCTGTTATCAATCTAGCACTGCATTCAAGATTTACAGGATACATCAGCTTCTGTGCCACATTAGCTGTAAAAGGGAGAGGGGGTGGGAGGAAAAAGGAGGAGGAGAGAGTTTATCCTGAGGAATAATATTTCCAATGCAGCCACACTCACACTACATCTGGTTGTGCTGGTAGCGGCAGTTAAATTGAAATATTTCACAGCGTGTGTCAGAAACATGCAGAATGGTAATTATGACAGATCTGATTAAGCCTGAGTGCCACTAGCTCCCTGGCCAGCTCCGGTTGTGCAGGTGTGACCTTGTGCGTGCCTGCGTGTGTAAATAAAATTAATTACAAGCGAGAGGGCGAAGGCTTCGGTGACATCACAAAGCGGAGAAACTCCCAAGGGGGAGACCTAATGGAATATTTTCCCTCAGTCTAATAATACAGTTCATATTGACTTGAGGTAATTAGTGGGATCATTAAAGCAGTTTTCCCGGCGTATTTGGCTGCCTGATCAGATTAGTGAAAATGTTCTTCAGAACAAGCCCTGTGTGGTCTGCCAGAGAAGGAGGAAATAAAAAGCAACAAAGCATATTTTGGAATGATAAGCAGCGCTGGACTTTTTTCACGGCGTTTTACAGGGCCAGTCCCGGGAGCCTGGGTGCCTGACTCTCCTGACCGGTTCAATCTTTCAACCCAGGTGCACATGCTCCTGCTGCACGTCACCTGAGACTTAATTTTTGTTCTTCTATACTTCAAAACTATGCCATCCCTACCCCTCAATGCTTAAAAAAATCAGATAAAAGGCTTGTGGGATCGCAAGCCCTAGAAGAAATACATTAAGATAACTGGGGGAAGGAAGAAGAATAAATATGTGATCAGATCCTCCCCACCTCTCCCCAAAAGTCTAACGGAAGACTGAAGGACTGGTTTGAGAATCATTAATGTTTTCATTTCCTAACGAGCTTACCCCAGCAGAAGAAAAAGGGGGAAAAAACCAAGAAGTTTAACTATGATATAAAGTCTTCCACAGTAACAGAACACAGAGCCCTAATCAAGAAATGGACCATTTGTTTAAAAACAGTCTATTGAGCATGCTCTACCTTGCAAATGGAATATGCCAAGCTCTGTCACAGATGGCAAGCTTTGACAGTTCCCATCCGTAGCGTCGATACTCGACAGTTCAGCACAAGATCAGTGACATTCTGTCTCATTAGAGCCACGCTAATTATCACAGCTAGTTTCAGGGGAAACCATGTGTTGCAATGGTCAATTTGAAGGAGTCTGTGCATCAACAAACTGGTAATAAGGATCAGACACCTTATTATATGACAGCATGCTGCCTATGATCTGATTTACTGAATCAGAGGTACTGAGGCAACACTGAAGCCTGATGGGTTATGGAATTGCGTGTACACAATGAGTAGCTGAAATATGCTTTAAAAATAAAAGGGAGATATATAGAAACAATACAAATAAAAAATTTAAAATGGTGAAATTATAATATGGAGCTTTTTCATTTGACATTAAGACATGCAGAGATGTTAGAGATCTTGTCAGCCAGTTTTATCTTTAATCAAATCATATAAGATAAATAATTCAAAATGAAAACTGTAAAATTATGGATTATGCTAAATTATAATTCATTCCATACTCTGATTTTTCAGTTTCAATAACATGTACCAAACATTCCTTATGTTGTGCCGTCTTGATGCTTTAACATAATTTTATATTTTGTAAAGAGCTTTCTCTTCTTGGCTCTCTTTTTTCATTTGTACATTTAATGACTTAAACTTGTACTTCTCCTAGTTTCTCTCACTCATTTATGCTCTTTCCACCAGACAAAAACCATCCAACCAAAACCCCCCACTCTGCTGTTTCTGGACACCTGCGGGCCGCATCCTGCCAGGCACTCAGCGGTCCCAGCGCCTCCCAGGGACGCGCCACAGGCTGCGGCTGCGAGAGCGTTAAGCATTAACTCCCAACCAGAGCAGGACAGGTGTGCACCGTATCCCTCCAGGGAAGCTCTCCTCAGGGTTCAAATACACTCCATCTCCTGAAGCTGCTACCAGTCCTTTAAACGGCAGCATTTGAACAGCTCCTGCTGCCACCTGTCTGGCTGGGTGCCTCCAGCCTCAGCTGATTTGACCCCACGTGTAAAACATGCTCAGGAAGCACTCTTTTTCATCAGTGTGTCAACAAATCTAGCCTCTGTCTAACGTGTTGAAAGGGCTACCTAGCTCCAAGGAGGTGTTTGAAGAGGTCAATATAATCCTCTTACCAATTAAGTATTCTCTGTACCTGTTTCTTTTTTCTTATTTCTGTTTTTTTATTTCAGGTTTTAATGCCTTTTTCTCCTTCCTCTACGTAGATTTACGTGGGAAATTACATGCTGATGTGAACCACCTTGAAGATTTTAAGGTGGTTTCTCTTCAGTGCATCTTTGTTGATTCATGAAGCTACTCTCTATTCTTTATCAGAGGGAACCCAAGGCTCACTGAAGTCAAGCCACTCCACTAAAGCCATACCAATAATGTGGGATATAGTCAGGATCAATGCCAGCCCTTTCTTGGGTCTACCATGATCAAGAGATAAGAGAGTCAACTAAATTCAATTTTTCTACTCCCTTTCTGAGAAGTATTTTTTTTTTTTAAGCTATGGAAATTTCCTGAGATTTTAACCTTTATTTCTGAGAGGAGATGTTGTAAGAGAGACTAGGACATGGGGCAGAGGAAGAACATGGAACATTCATTTTTTTCCCCTACCAGAAACCTGAAAATCTTTTTTCCTCTGACCTGGGCAAGACAGAACACACTATGACTCTGTAACTCGATATTTTGTGAAAGAAACAAATCAGCTCTATCTGCCAAGTTTCACAGTTTCACTGAATGACATGCCGCTTTATGGGGCAATTCTTGATCGCATGCAAAAGCCCATCTTGCTTTCTCAGTTCACACTCTTCCTCTTGCATCCCTGCTGACACCCGATCCCACCCCGACTCCTGCTGCTCATGGCACCTCTTCAACTACCAGAGCAATCACCCCCAGGCAATGAGGGGGGAGGAAAACAACATTAAAAAATTATAAAAAATAGATGTTGTTGTGTGTTTTTGCAGCTAATGTTTTCTAACTACTGTATCTCGCCTTTGCACCGGGGTGAGGGCTTATTTCCAGGTGGACCTGTGAAACATCAGACCTCAGAGTACACTGTGTTTCCACCTCGCGTCTCCCTGTGCAGCATCCCTCCCTGCTCCACAGAGAATCCATTGTACACTGAGGTTGGGGGGGAGGGGGGGATGGGGGGAAGGAGGTTTTTAAGCCAAGATTTAAACCCAGGAAGTGACTCAGCTGCTCTGAGGGAGACAAAGGCAGGAGAGAACTTGACTGAGAGCAGGGTGATGGGCGAAGGACCGAGCCTCCTCCTGCCCTGCAGGTTGTACCCCTCTGGGCAGCCTGAGGTGCAGTGCCCTGAGGAAACAGCTTTGGAAATAAATTTCAAGATCCCCTCCTAAAGCCACATTGTTACCAGAGGGTTACTCTTGGTGATAAAAAGGTTTCTTTTCCTCCAGCTGGAAAATAGTTGAATAGATTGTTCTATATCTGCGGTAATGGCATGTTACATCTCTGTGCCAGATCCACAATACCGTGCTTGTTCAGTGTGGGAAGCTGTTTAAAAATGACTTTCCTATCAGAGTATATAGCTTAGTCTCTAGATGGAAAAAGCCAGATCAAAGATATAGCATTTATAAAACTGCTGGTTAAAAAGATAAAAGTGAGATAACAGACATCAATTTTTCACTATAAATCTCTAGGTTTACTACAACATTAAAATTTCCAGTAAAAGCAGGGTTTTATATACCTGAACTCTAATGGCCTATTCTGAAAATATTTATGTCAGGAAAAGCATGGTATTTGCATGCCAAAAGCATTTTTAGTGCCAATGTTTAGCATTCCCTTCCCATTTAACTCCTTCCCATCTACTCATGAGTGCTAGATACTCTGCCTAGTGCCTACCCCTCGGATCTCCTCACGCAGCCTCCTGGAAGAGAACACTCCGGGTCCGTACAAAGGCAAAAAGTCAAACCCTTCTAATTAAATAGCCACTGCATAAAACGCTTGCCTGATGGCTCAGGATGGAGCCTCTAGCATAGTCTGAAAATCATGATTTTACCTCCAAACTTTGCACGTGAAACTACTACTAACCAAAGCGAAAGACGGGGATGGAAGAACAGGAAACTGGGCAACACAACACACCAGCCCAGAAGTAACAGGTCAGAACTATGTCATTAGATGAGGTATCTGGAGGTATGGGTAGTACTCCATTAGATTTATTTTAAAATCAAAGCATGATTCTGGGAGAACCAAGCGTCTCACCCTCCACATACAGGCATTTTCATTTGGTGAGAAGGGAGGGCATCTGGCACCTATGAGGCCATAAAGAGCCATCGGCAGGATTGACTGCAGAAGAGTATTGATTTCACCCATTTATTTCAATAAAAACTAAACTTCTTTAGGTAAATAATGCAGGCTAGCAGCCTGAGACTGTAGTGCATGGGACTCTCAGAGGTATGGAGCTTGATATTACTGCAGTTTTTGCAGACTGTAATTTCCTAAATTTAAGAAAGCTTTAGCAATTTAACCTGATTTTCAGCATGGTATTGCTTTCTTCCCTGCTTCATACTAGCACATGCGAGCCACAGCTTTTCACGATAAGCCATAACATAAATCTAACTTCTCAAAACATAGCAAGCATACAGAAACACTACAAGTCTCTACCTGCCTTATCTCTCAGGGCTCTTAGGTATGGGGGTTTTGTTTGCTTGTTTATCTGTTTTTATGGAATAAAATTAGATTTCAGCATCTGTCACCATCGAGGAAAACTCATCCCTGGCTCCCACATGAGAACATCGTAACCACTGCAGAGTTACTGAACCATGGTACCTTAATGATCATTATACAAATCAACTTTTTCTTTTTTTTTTTTTAAATAACAAAATTAAGAATGTGCTTCCATAAGTACTCCAATCAGACTTTCAGGTTACAAATTTAATAAGAACCCAATATGATGAAATTGTAAAAGTAACCTACGCCACAAAATTTTATGTGTGGATTCTTTTAATTTAGAGTTATTCAGGTGTGCTGACTAAATTTTAGCAAATAATACTGTTGGCATTGCCACCCTACCACTAAGAATCAGCAACCTGCAGGAAGAGACAAAACACTTGGTAAACCTTTCTGTCTTCCTTTTGTGTGCATTTTTGCAAAGCTTTCTTTTCAACATAATCTAACAAAAAAACTATGCAGGCCTATTAGAAAGACAACCTACAATAAAACTACAAGATTTTAAACACGGACATTAGGTGCTTTGCCAATTAAAGTTCTAAAACTCCCCAAAGATACAATGTATTCCAGGAATTTGAATTGTAATATCTTCCTTAGCTCCTCAGTATAATCATATTAACTTTTGAAGTATATATTTTGATTTTAACAGATTTTTAATTTATTCTGTAGATAATATATTGATCCTTAAAAACACAGAAACTTAAAAAATATACTGAATGTATGCATTCCTGTATGGGAAAAGAATTCAACAATTGAAGGAATGTCCTAGCTGTGTCCCCAAACCCATTCAAACCCATGTACCAGATAGACCCTTTCCTTTGGGAATGCCAGCAAGCTGCCAGCAAAGTGCACCATGAAGCAGGCACTTAAGCAGGCAAATCATCCCCCACCTGAGTCAGCAAATGAACTCTCTTAACAGTGATGCAACCTCAGCCTGATCCCATGACCTCTGCCACAGCAGGCCCCAGCACCCAGCTGCTTTGTTGAGCATCAGATCTACATGCGGTTGGTCCTCCACAACTCAGGAGGATTTAAAAATAAAACTGTTAATCAACACGTTGTTTTCTAATATGTTTCCTCCAGACTTTTCACTGTAATGAAGTGATTATCCCAGGATTTCCAGTTCCACTCTTGCCAAAGGCACTAACAGAGTGCAAGGGAAGATGCTAGTTTTTTACCTTGGTGCTACCCAAATAGAAACTCCTGTAGCGCATCATTTAGTAGCAATTCTGTACAAACTGCTCTAGTCAGCAGAACATTATCTGCAGTCTCCTGGCTCAGGCAAGCCCAGCCACCTTGCAGATGCTGGCTGCTTAGACATCCAATCTAATGTTGCCCCAAATCAGTCTATTAAGAAAAAAAAATTAAAAAATGGCAAGGCCTTCCAGGCCTTTGTCCCCTCACAGAGCTGGTTTAGGTCACATGGTTTTAAACCACAACTCCAGACTGCACTCAGAAATTAATTAAGTTTTTATATCCAAAACAAGATAAAATCAGCAACATTCAATTTTAGCAATTTTTAAAAACAAAATGTTAATCAACACATTATTTTCTAGTATGTGTCCTTCAGACTTTTCATTATAACTTGGGTTATCTCAGGATTTCCAGTTCTGAGTATGGGATCAATATCTCCAAATTGAAAAAATATCAGTAAGAGATCTCTCTCAAGAGAGGTTCTCTTAGAGAATATGTTTGAACGAGCCTTTTTTATGTGCAAAGAAGACTTTTTTGCCCCAAGAAATGTTTACTTGTACCACTGAAGAGCTGCAATGAAGAATCTTTTACAACACATGCACCTCCTTTAGTATGTGTGGCAGTGCTATAGATTCGAAGATTATTAATTGGGTTACCAGGAGTCTGCTAGTTTGAGAAGACCCAGCACATCCTAGTCTGCCTAGGAGGTTACTTCTGCAAAGCAGCTTTCTAGTACAAATGACACTTCATCTAACTACAGACCTGAAAGCTTGCTAGACACATAAATTAACATTACATTGCTGAAATTGGTGAGAAAAATAGCCCCTGAGAACACAGGTATAATCACCAGAGTAAAATGGAAAAGAACTATGTTTTTGGTGTTATTTTCTGTACTTAGTAGCAAAGTTTGTACAAGAATCTAAATTTTATAACAATGCTCAAATAAACCTGCACTGCATCCTCTGGAAGCTTTCAGGCTTCATTTTGATTGCCTGTCCCTTTGAAAGTCAGCACTGAAAGAGCTGACCCACCTAGAAATTTTAAGGTTTTGCACTTAAATAAATACACTATCACACAAATCAGATCAGAACAAAATTATGTGGGCTGCTAGATTGGCTTCATACCTTAGCTTTACAGAAGACTGCAGTGGAAAGGGGAAGGTGCAGAAAACGGACACTTCTCTAACCCCAAGTTTTGACATGTAAATAAAGACATCTGAGGAGCACACAGGTTGGAAGCTGCTGTAACATTCTATCATAATTAGAAACATTTCAAGAGCTCTGTAATTTCCAATCAAAATTACAGTAATTTCCGATATACAAGCCATGATTCATGACAGAATTTTTACATTCCATGGGAGATTATAGTGGCCTGATGTATGACACACTGAGTACAGCAGTAACATAAACAATTCAGTTTAATGTTTAAACAGCACTTGGTGTTTAGAATCCCACAATAAAAGAAACATATTATTGTTGAAATTATCACTTTGACAGTGATTGAAGGGTAGGCAGGCATGTGGCCTATAAAGCTATAATTTTTACAGTCCACAGCTTGAGTTTAATCATTTTGATACAACATTTCCAAAATATCCCTTTAAATGCTCCTTACACCATATAAGTTAAGAGACAACATCCTTTCTGTACAATGAAGTGAACTCCAAAATGTGAACAGCACAGAAGTCAAAAGTTAAAGCCCTGTTAAAAAGAAAACTGGCACTAAAATGCTGACGGCCCAAGAAACATCAGTCTAACTGAGCTTCACTACCTTTCCCTGGAAGATGCTGAATTTTTCTATGAAGTTTTTTTAGAAAAATAAAGAAGTAGTGATTAAGTGGATTTAACCCTTAATCTAATATGAAAATTCAACATTTGATTTCTTTCAAGCATTTGTATAACTATAGTCTTTCTCATTTTTCTATATGTTTTTCCTTTACTTCTTGAGTACATTCTCACTTAAATCAATGCATTTGCATACTCCAGTGATGTTTCTCAGAAGACATGTCATTTATGATAATCACACCCAACAAGTGCTTGTTGATTTCCCTCTTGCCACTAAACTTGACAGAAAATCTTCAGTTAAAGAAACAGAATAGGAAACCACAAAACAAAGGCTTAAAACTGAATATGCAACATATATGTATCATGCAAGCAGGTAACCAAGCAGACATTGTGTTCCACAAAATTATACATATTTTCTCAGCTATAACTCGTACAACCGTAATTTTTTGGGGTCTTTTTTTTGTTGGTTTTCTTTTTTTCTTTTTTTTTTTTTTGACAGTCCACCTCTCATGTATAGTCTCACCAGTGGGTCTGACTAAATTTTTTTTTTTCCAAAAAACCAGCACCCCAGCATTCCTCATTGCAGCACATGTAATTGCAAAACACCAAAGTCTCAAGATGAATTTGTCAGCAATACCCAGATCTTGACCACAGCTTTTGCCACATCCACACCAGCTAAGAACTGATGAACCTGATCCCTTCTGAGCCACACCAAGATCCATGGGCACACAGGAAAAGTGTCTGGCTGGTGGGGAAAAGGGAGTAAGACATCTCAGGAAGCTGCTTCTTTACCCTGTCTGGGGAACCAGAGGTTACCTCCAGACTCAGCAAGGAGCTCTGAGTTGTTGTACTGGGCTGGTACACAGACCTAGCTACCCATTTTAACTCACACAGAAACTGATCTGGGGGAATAATTGCACAGGACATGGAGCTCTTTGAGCCCTGGGAATTTTACCTGGCTTTTGGTTGCCGCAACCTTCGCAAACAGTGCTTGGGACACCTTAGCTCTCTTCATCTCCTGCTGAATCTCATCATAAATGGAAGCATTAATGTTCATGGAATTGTTTTCTGGCTTTCCATTCCTCTCTGTAGCAATAGTAGCAGTTTTGACCTAGAAAATATGAGACATTTTTCATTATGAAAAAGTTATTTTCTTCTCTTTCCCTTCCTAAGTAGTTCCCCTTTGCATTTTATTCCTTTTATCCAATCATTCTCTGATTTTCTTTCAGCTTTTTGCAGAATAAACATCATAAGTTACCTATAGTTCCAGCAACTGGGAAACGGGAAAATTCAGTGCATTGTAACAGGCGAGCGCATCTGAAATACGAGTTATCATTAACAGACCACTGCAAATTTCAATGTCATAAATTAGGTGGAAACCTGTCAAACAGTCTTGTAGAGATTTGTGAATCCTTACATGATTTCTTTGCCGCACACAAATTAAATAAAAATTTTAAGTGCAACATAAAAGAATCTCTAATGAAATAGAAATCTGACAGATATATCTTGATTCATGTCTTATGCCCAGTACTCTCAAATGCATGATAATGTTGAAAAGTTGTGGCTTTAGATTGAATTTTTAAAAATTTATCTTATCAGTTTGGTTCTTAAGCTGATTTTAAGAGACAGTTTAGAATAATGCATACTTTAACCACTCCTTCATGAAACCAAGATAGGACTTTCTTAAAGCTACTGATTCTAGTTGTATTTCACTTACATACATCAAATATTTATTCTTCTTGCAGTCCAGATTAAATAAACACCAAACATGTAAACAAGACAGAATGATTACAGTACCACCTTTATGCTGCATCTGCAGCATTAAGGAAAACAACAAAAAAATACATCAGTAGCGACATGATGTGCAGGAGGGAGACTATCCTTTCCTTCATCCTCTGGAAATGATGGAAGTGATGTTTCAACACCAAGCATCATCCCACCAAGGTTAGACTGCAGTTTCTGCAACATCAGTTGAGAGGTACAAAAAATCAGCAGGTATTCAGCTCATCCTACAATATTCTCAGTAGTTAAGGACAACGTCTGTCTTTAGCAGTTACTCTTGCAAGAGTAACTTGCTCAAGATTAGTGGACCTAATGGGCCACTAATCCTAAAGTGGATCAGAGGAAAGGAAAACTGGATTTCTGCCAAGAACCCACAAGGTGATGATGCAAACAAAATCAAACCTTAAGATTTCAATTCAAACATACTGATTCATACTGAGCTTATTGAGACCTGAATTAATTTGGTTATTCTGAAGTTACACAGTTAGTTTAACACAGTCATTCAGCCTAATTCTAGGTCTAATGGACAAAGCCTGGAACTTCCGGAAGGTGATTCAGCCTACTCTCAAGTACGTGTCTAAACCCACACTTTCACTATCAGTTTGATCCAGTGCAAGTCAGCATCTTCCTGTGCTCTGAAGTCCCTTGAGGTTCAAAAGGAAATCATGACAACATGATAATTCATCTTCTAATCTCACTCTCTATGAGCTTTCATATGTCGCAGGTCTCACAATATGGGAGTCAAAGGCTTTGGATGAGAGATGTACTTAGGCAAATCAGCAGCCCATTTTTCCTAGAAATGTCATGCTCAGTTTGTGTTAGCTATCATCCATAGTGCTTTTAATATAAAATAATCTAGCCCAGAAACTGGGAGTGCATGCTGCTTTTGCTGAATTTGATTTGTCCATCAGGCTTTTCAGGAACTGTGTTAACACACACCCATTAACTACAAGGGGCAAAACTTGAGAAGAACAAGGTGTTCACAAGCACTTCCCCTTGCCCCCACTCTGGCAGACATTAGCACTTTCTGGTGTCTGAAAACAAGGGTTCTAAGTAAAAATGGAAATGGAGAAAAATCCCAGAATGTGGCATACAGTTAATCATGTGATTTTTTTTTCATCTGAAAACAATTAGTACTTTGCAGCCATGCCCTTTTCTGCAGTGTGACATTTTACCAGTGACATTGCAGAAGAGGATGGCCAAGCCTGGACCAAAGGCTGCTCAGAAACATTTGAGGCACCTGGCAGCAGGGAGTGAGGATCAGCATCACAGAACTCTTTCCTTCCCACTGCAGAGCAGGAAAAGGTATGCCTCACACCAGACAAGTCAGTACAGGGCTGCAAGACCAGATGCATCTCCTGAAAATCATACAGTGAAATAATTTTAAAATACAAAATCAGTGGCAATTTTATAACCTTTAAATAAGAAGGGCGTGCCAGAGGATAACTGACAACTGGTGGGGATGTTAAACATACAACTGGAGGCAGACTTATTTCTGTGCATGTAAAAATCAGCCTAAGCTAAATTAGAGAATGAAGAAGTGATGGCTTTGTCAACATGCCTTCTTGAACCTTGGATTTAAATTCTGGAAAACAAATTTCAGTCCTTCTCCCCCAAAATAATTTTAACTTGTAACTAATCTTTGAAGGACCCAAGGGGAAGATGAGAAGATTAAGGTATTCAGCGAGCATACACAAGTCTTTTGGGAAGGAAACACTTTGCTCTTGTGATCTTGATCAAAATGTGTCTCTTCTGTAAGCACACTGCCTTTTCGATTGCTACTGAGCTTCAAAGGACAGCTTCATGTTGTTCACAGATCACTTAACTGAGCTGTGAACACGCAGACCATCAAACACCATCACACACCATGCTGCAGACATAATTTAAACTATGCTACTCGGTCCACACTTCTCAATGTCCAATTTAACACGGATATGCATTTAACCCAAGGGAATTACTGAAAATCCTTATTCTGGTTTGCAAATCACATCTGTCTTTATACAGGTACAATAAATTCAACAGCATCTAATATGTCATCAAAGTTAAAACAAACAAACAAACTCCTATTGCCTTCTGTTGATATTTAATTAGGGAACACTAATTGAATTCAGAAAACACTAATATCTGAATCAAAAAGCAGTATTAGCCCAAAGATCTTCAGAGGAATAAAGTCTTAGAGTTATAAAATGATGGGTTTGGGGATTACCAAGAGTTGTGATTTGCAGTCATATCCTCTCCCTCTCTAATTCACTTCATTGGCCAAGTATAAAAATTCTTCTCCTGTGTCTTAATAATTTCTCTTCAAAGATCAGGTGTAGACTCTGGCTGGTCTAGATGGACTATTGGTCTGTTCTGGTCTGATGAATTCCATGCAATAATGCCAATTAACCTCTTGGAGAATATCCATACATATAAGTGTTTCATAATTTATACATAAGTAGCATCTAGGCTGTCGTGTTGAATTTAGAATTGAGTTCAAGACAGAGGCTCTTTGTAGCTGGGTTGCAAAAACACCCTCCTCCTCAAAAAAACCCAACAGAAAACAAAAAAACTCTCAACGGTGCAACTTCAGGACTTGGGAGAGGAGGTGGAAAAAGTATTCATTTTGGAGAGAAAAACAAAACAAAACATAATCTCTCATCTCATCCACACTTAAGCACAACCTCCCACTGTACCCACACCTACAGCAACATTTTCTGTTTTGGAAAGAAACCATAGATCAGCTAATTTTTTTTTTTTTTTTTTTGGCAGTAACCAAATTTTGCAAATACTAACTGAAGAGGGGACCATTATTTTACAAATGTAACACACTGAGAACCAGGAATTCATTCGGCCATCTTCCTATCACCAATCAATCTAGTCTTCTAAGAATACTTGAAAATAAATAAAATATCCATCTCCTCCTGGCCTACCCAGATATATCTTCTCATCAAATAAGACTGATTACAGCAGCAAGAAGTTCTGGATAATTCAATTTTCCTAAAAAAAGAGCAAGTTGTCATAGAAGGAATAACCAGCATGAAGAGGTTTTCACAAACATGGAAGCTCATCCCTTCCCCATCAAAACTGAAACAAAAAAATCTTATATAACACATTCTCATAACTACTGTTTTAGCTTGGGAACAAAAATCTTCTTTAATCCTGGTTTAGCTTTTAATATTACATTGTACATTAAAATTCATAAAGTAGTTCATTCCAGGCAAAACAAACTACTTTTCAGTTCTGCTCTGCAAATAGCAGAGGAGGTACAATAAATGCTGTTGCTTTCAGAACAGCTTTTATCAGGACAAGGTTTACTACTCCATTATTACAGTGGCGCCTGGAAGTGCAGTTATAGTTAAGTGTCAGGGTTTCCATTAACTCTCCTCCATGGTGGTTTTTGCGGGGGTGGGAGGAGAGGATTGCATTTATTATTTTGTTCATTTTACTTTCATTAAAATGCAACTTGGCACAAAGATTATCAACCTAAATCTAAAATTTTGCCAACTTAAAAATAAAAATTTTGCTTGTCTTGATACATGGCACATGCATATGGGACTAGGACTCCACCATAAAGTTTCAAGGAAGCTGGTGTTATCCAGAACTCCTTGCAATGGAGATTCACTGGTCCTCAACACCATCAAAGCAGTGCTCTCCTAGATACCATTCTTTCAAGAGTAACATCCTATCTCTGACACCCAACCCACGACTGCTCTAACTTGAAGGAACTGTAATTTACCTGCAGTCAGAGAGGCCAGGATTGTATTTATGAGATGAAGGTATTGGTCAATGAGTACCTAGAACCATGACTCATGCAAGATTTCGGCTACTTCTTACAACATTGCCTTGTTAAAATAATATTCTGCTCTTGACATTACATGTACTCTATTTTTTACACAGGATGATGATGGGCCCCAAGGGTTAACACAAATTTTCTTTGGGGAATATGGGTGGCAAGAAAGATTTCCTCCCTGGCTCAGCTGAAACAGAGATTACTTGTCCTGAGAAATAAGTGTTTGTAACTGCAGGATGGCTAAAAACCTTTAAGCAGAATATTTTGGAAAAGAAAAGCTGTAACTTGGCCACCTGTTTCTATCCTCCCCAACAAATTGTACAGCGGAGGGGGGAGTCATCTTCCCTCCACATCCCAAACTGCCCTGATGAGACATAAAGGCCGTTGCTAGCACCTCATCATCCTCCAAAGTATCCCCAGACTCTCTCATTTCCATATAACATGCAATATACTCATTCCCTTGACTTGACCTAGGAAAATCCCAAAAGGGCCTTTGTGGGGTGATCTGCAAGATGAAGGTGTTGAAGAGTGGGGGGAAATGATTAAAAGAAATAGAACGTGAAAGGATCTTTTCCTTTCCTTCTAGATTGCAGAGGTTAAATGATGCCTCCATGCAGTACCTACCTGATGGAGATGCTAATACTTATAAATTCCAGTGCCCCAGGAAACAGCCTGACAGACAGGCTTCTGCCCCAGGGGTGGCAACTCGAACAACGTCCAAGGGAAAAATCCTTGTGTGCCGTCTCCTTGTGCTCAGTCCACCAGTGTGGAAGATAGTAGCAGACTTTTACAACTTGACCAGCTTAGAGGGCTATACATGCATCCCAAAAGCTCATGCATTAGAGGCTAATGATTTCAATTAAAAAAAAAAAAAGTAAGATTTTGCATTTTGTTTAAGTCAGAGAGAAAGGGAGAAGTAACGGGGACAAAGAGCTTCTTAAAGGATTTCAAAAAAGAATTGGAAACAATCCAGATACATTAGCTCAAGTAGCAACTAGTAAGAATGCTGTAAAAATGAGATAAATTCAACACTGTTCCTTCTGACTCAGGCACCAGGGTTTATGCTTGGTGAGTTCCTACTATCCAATCAGACCTCCAAGGTCACACTTTCTGTTTTTGCATACAACATAATGCAAAATTTACACACAGAACAAGCTCAGCTGCTAAATGGTTAAGTCTGCTCTACTGTCTGGCCACCAGTTGGCAACACAAAAATGCAAAATAGATCCTTTTCAGGATGTTTATTTTCACATCCTTCCGAAACTGATAACTTGCAATTGCAAAATAAACCTTCATGTGTGGCATATTAGCTCCCATTTTTCATGGTTTCATAGTTTAATTGTTTCAAATGTTACACTGGTCTAAAGATTTAATATTAAATATGTTGGCTCTTGTGTAAATTCTGTTGTCAGGATAAACGGTCTGTTTTCTCTTTCGATGGTTATCCGAGAAGCTCACAGTCAAGCTGGAAAAATATTATGCTGTATTCCTGCAAAGTGATCTTTAAATAATTGCTTATAATAAATTTAGTAGTAAGGATGATAGTAGTTTTTTTTTCCTTAGTGTCAAATATTCAATAAACTGTGGACATTTTGGGGCAGTAGCAGTTTGCATTGAAAATTTTGCAGTATCCTGACTGTAATTTATTTCTGCTGTGATTTGTAAAGTTCACTTGCCAGTGTTACAACTAGGACAATTTCACTATTATTTCAAGCCTCAAGTATTGTAGTTATCTTACCAACACAGATATTTCAATTTTCAAACTTAGGACTCTGAACACTTAGCAGCAGGTGAAAAGTGCTTCAGATGTTTATAGTGGGGGATTCTGGAAACATGTAAGAAGGTCACAAAGAATCACAGCTCAGAGGTTTCTATATTCTCAATCTATTCACTAGAGAAAATGTGTGTGTTTTGCTGAATGACAGAGAACAGCACAACAACTGGAAAAATAAGTGCTTTGTTCTGCAGACCTCGAGTATTAGTCTATAATGTTTCCTTTTAAACTTGCTTTTCTTTTGAAAAGGATTAAAACAAAAACGTATGCTGTTTCCACTTTGAACTGTCGCAATTAGGTTAACTATACTCCTGACTCACACTAAAAAAATGAAATGTAATTATGAACAAGAGCACAGTAGGGACAGATAGATTTAGCCCCCCTTTCCCATCGAATTTCAACTTACAGTATGTTTTGTCAGTTAAGAAAACCCCTAAGTCTCACTTTCTTTCTGGCTGCAAGGGATTTATACAGTTTAAAGTGTGAATTAAAACCAGTACAAGGACTACCTCTGACTTGACATCCTTCAGGAAGGTCCTGTAATTAACTCTGTTCTTTAGCTGTGAAATTGCCCAAGACCACTTGAGACAGAGTGAGACATTACCTTGGCAGAAAGAGATAAGTTAAGAAGGAGGGTAAGCCTTGGCTCTGAATTACCTGGGCTGTGGGAGCAGGTACAGATATTAAAACAAACTCAAATGTTATTTTAAACACAGTTATCTCTATTTAACTATTTCCCACAAAAGCATCACTATGTAAATAGATTCTAGTCCTTTATCTTGAAGAATATCTATAGTGGATTTTATAGACTAAACTCAGTTAATGATAACAAAACCACACCATTAGTACAGTCTGTTTTTTCTGCTAAAAATTTCTTCTCTTGTGAAAAGTACTGCAGCAGGTCAAGGTGATCTTCTATCCTCCCTCCTGCAATTTTGCTATTCGTTACTTTAGTGTGATACTTAGTATCCATTAGCTGAAGGAAATTTAGAAAAATAATCTCAAGAGGAATTTATAGCATTCTGAACGGGTATAGAACACAGTCACAGTCACAAGTCTATGACTGGATAACAAAAACCTGCTGTTTTTGTCAAAAAAATCACCCATCACAAAATTCCCACAATCCCAAAGCCTGGCTTTGTTTAGCAAAACTGGACTGTGTATACAGCACGATTCCCACATATCTGCAGATCGGTTTGGATTTTCCTTGCATAAGTACAACCATGAGCCAGAGCAACGCAGAGTATTTCTGAAAATATACAGGTTTTGGAGTGAACGATGTTTCTTTGTGGAAATCCTGTGCATTCCTATGGCCCACATGCATTTCTCATGTACCTTAAAACAAGCATCAGAGTTTCCTTGGTTGATACAAGGACTGCACCATTGAATCTCTTGATCCCTCTCTATCAAACTTTGTAATTTTTGAAAAATTAAATCAAATAAATTTTAGAGAAATCAATAGGAGTTTCCATTTTAACAGATACTACATGAAGCTTTAATGAACATATCCAAATCATTCAGAGCAATGGATATAGCAAGCTGTTATTTTAAACAGTTGTCAGTAGCTCAAGATGGTAAAAGCATGCCCAGCATTTTGGGACGGGATCTTCTTTGCCCCATCACTTTAGTTTTACCTGTTTGCTTTCTGGAAAAATAATTTTTAAGGCACTAGAAGGTACTCACACTTCTGCTTTCATTCCCTCTCAGTTTAATGGTCCAAATCCTTCAAAATCCCTATCTGAAGCTATAACATTAACCACCTAAGAATTGTAAGAAAAGATGACAGCTAAAAGCTATCATCTTCCATGCCCAGTAAAGCTTGTACCTCAATAAAATGAGCAAAAAATTCTGTAGGAACCATAATGGATAGAATTTATCTTAAAATTATAAAATAGGTAGTAATAGAGTGCTACTATCATCCATTATATTTCTTAAATTTAATTTGCAGTATGCACTGCAAGTAATGATTCTACGAGTGTTTAAAAAGCGCGACAGCAAAAGGTTTCTTCTTTTTCAGAAAGGTCTCACCCAGCGGGACAGTGAGAGAGCACAACAAGCAAATCCCAAAGGCAGAGAGAGTGGTTTACTTGTGGAGGCCGGCTGGGCGGTGTGCTTATGAGAGGCGCCGGGCCCATCGCAGAGGCTGCGTTCAAGCTCCTTTCCCTTTCGTCCTGGTAAATTCGATCTCGTTCTGCTTCCGGCAGCTGCAAGAAGTTCTGCATAGCCCGAAGATTTACCAGCAAGGACTGCGAGGCAGTCTTGGGATCCTCTTCTTTTCGGAGGATTTCTGAGAGCAAGCCCTGTAGGGAAGGAAGAAAAAAAATAGGCTTGAGAGTTAGCCTAGGTGAGTGGCAGTAAAACCATGCTCTGCAAAGCCAGTGCTTATCAGACCTCATTCTTCTTACCACTGGGCTGGAAATGAGAACAGCAAATGCACAGTTCGCTCCACATAGGATTATATTAATGGCATTTTAGGTAGCAGAGAAGAGAGCCTCAATTGTACCCTTAATTTTATTAAGCACCTGTTTTAAATACAACATAAACTGAATCTTCCTAATAGGCCTTCCTACTTTTACTGGCTTAACTTGCCATGATATCTTTCACAGTCCACAGATAATCACGAGACGTTAAGGATAAGTGAGATACACTGAGGGGTTCTCAGGCTTCTCAGGCAAAATGCATACCCAACCTTAAAAAAAGGCTTTCCACATTTCTAGCAACTTAAATAGATCTTCGAAAGTATGTGATGTTTCACAACTAATCTGAGACTATAAACTTGCAATGTTCCTAAAGTACTGCTTCACTGACTCAGGGCCATATTTTTTATAAGTCAATATTTCTTTCTAAGAGTTGCATACTGGAGTTTAACAAGTGAGGAAACTCGTTGGATACCCTCATGTTCCACCTTCTCTTGAAACTTCCTCTCTCTTCATCAGGACAACTCTAATCCTCAAACGGTCCATGGCCTGGGATATTTCTATTTAACGTCAACAGGTTCTTGACATCTCCTCTTCCTGCCAGATTCTCCTTTCAAATACATCAGGCATTCAAAATGCTCTGCTGTCTTGGAGTAACAAGATGGTGATAAGAAAGGTAACTTTTGGAAAAGCAGATGTGAACTACTACTTAGAATAAATATTGTTGCCATGCTGGGAAAAAGAGAGGATTGGCATGGGAGGCTCTTACTTATAGTGTAACAAGGGAACGCACACGTGAATTTCAAGGAATAAGATAATCCAATGTTTATTTTCCTAAAGAACTGTTGCAAGTTATTCAGGATAATGGAGGGGTAAATAGAGAGAGGGAAGCAAACAATAAAAAGCCAAAACTAAGATAGGCAATACTGACTGAATATATATATATTCCTAAGAGGGTACAAGAGAATGATATGGCCAAGGGAATCTTTTTGGGAAGTCTGCTGCCCACAGCACCTGTGGAAGTTGTCACCTCTCAAAGGCCTTATCCTATCAGGCAAAAGACACTTTATGAGGTGCTGCTGCAAAGCCACTGCTCTCAAGCAGCTGTGCTTAGGCAGGACCACGGCCCACCCAACATGGGTGTGAGCTCCGCAATTCCCTGTTGGGTGATGAGGACAGAGGTACCAAACACCACACCTCAGCCAGTGTGGTCCTCATGGCCCTGTCTGTGCCTGCACGCGTAACAGGGAAATGGGATGGAAAAAACCAAACAATCTTTCCAGCATTAAGCATGAAAAGTATTTCAGAGGAAGGGGATAGAAAAAAATAATCTTGGGAGATTCTTTCTTACCACTTTTCATGATCCCTCCTGTTTTCTGGTATCCAAGCACAAATTTCTCAGAAGGTAAATAAACAAGTTACTGACAAAAGTGGCATTTGGGTGATGTTTTAAATTTTTTTCATAATAGTTAGTTTAATAATAAATTTACTTATTAGCAAACATGAAAAATAAATTTGTGTCTATCATTTTTTTCTACTTTTAAGTACTCCAACCCACAGTTTCCAATGTTTCTTAGTGGCAGGGTTACACAATCCACCTCAAGAGAAGGTACAAAATGATTTTGTTCTACTGGAGACAAGGCAAGTTCTGTTATGTTCTCTATATCCTGCAGAGCACAGGATCTAGAGAAAATAATAGAAAAATTTAGGTTGGAACAGACCTTTAAGATCATTGTGTCCATCTATTAACTGTGCACTGCCAAGCCCACCATGCCCCCAAGTGCCACATTTATATGTCTTTTATACACCTCCAGGGATGGTTATTCCACCACATCCCTGTCTGCCTGTTCCAATGCCGGACAACAATTTTGAAGAAGAAATTCTTCCTGATATCCAATCTAAACATCCCCTGACATAACCTGAGAACATTCTCTCTCACCCTGTTGCCTGTTACTTGGCAGAAGAGACCAAAGACCACATCATCCATCTCCTTATAGGTAGTTGTAAACCTGTGTGATTTTTGACTGTTTCTGAGCTGGAGACATCTCTCCATGAAAAAATGAGCAAGAAAAACTAAACTTAAGTGAACTGATCATTGTCAGGAGAGAAGACTCCTTACAGACAGCCACCCCACTGTCAGCCACAGGAAATGTCCTTAAAAAATACTTCAGCCCATAATAGAAAACATTTGCTTGTATAAGCCTTAGGCACATAGTGGGCAGCTAAAAAGGTTAGAAAAGGCTGGTTTTCTTGTATAACTTTTCCCTCTTCAGTGAAATAAGTAAATAAAGAAAATGCTGAGGGTTTTTTGTTTGTTTGTTTGTTTGTTTTTTAACATTTGCCTGCATTTCCACTGCTGTGGGAGACCTCTTGCTGATTAGAAATGCCACTAAGTATTCATTTTCCTCTCTTCCCCAATTCACTCTCATGACTCTTTGAGCTGGGAGCAGAGCAGAGCAGAGGACAGCGATGCAGTGAGAGGAGGGGAGATGAAAGAGCACAGAGAAGGCAGGAGGAGTTTGCTCCTAGGCTCTAAACCTAAAGGTCAGAATATGTGAGGAAAACACATGAAAATGAAGATGTAATACCAGGTGCAGGCAGTCTTAGAACACAGTTTGCTGGCTTCATATATTATTTCATCGCCACTACTTCAGTTTTTGAGCACAAAACTTCAGCTAAAAGTTGTTAGACAAGATATACAATGGGGAAAATGCTAGAAAGAAAATATTAGCTCTCACATTCTGGCCTGTGCTGATGTGCATAGATTAACTGTCCATTTTACCAGGCTTGAACTGGTTTTCCAGGATACTAGTCTTGGTGTGATCTCCTGATACTGTACCTCAAATTGCATAAAAAACTAAGCTTGTTTTGCAAAGCAATTATAAACACTGTTAGGCTCAGAGCCCTCATCACTGTTCCTCCCTTGTATTCTCTTTGCAATGGAAATGTATTTTTTTAAATATTCCCAGGTTCTATTGAAAAAAAAAAAAAGAAAGTTTACATGTCATCACAAGTATAATTCATTACTAATGGCACAAAAATGTTCAATAAATATTATCAAGGCTTTCAAAAGCTCATTACAAATTCTTTAAAAATGGAGATAAATTAAAGTGTCTGCCAACATGAACAAAAAACTGCCTGTCTGGCCCCCAGTTTGTCTCCTCCTTGAACATAATCACTGATTCAAATAGATTTTTATCAGTGTGATAGAACTTCAAAGCTTCCAGAAGAAACATGCAATTTGCCCAAACCTTCCCAAAACATGCAGAACATCCTTGAACACTACCCCTCTCGGTTGCAGGGCCCTCCTAGCCCATGTCCAGGTGGAAGATTATTCCCAAACTCCACTCCCAAGCCTGGACTCTAGCCAAGTAAGTCATAAGCAGACACATTTATCTATGTCGCTTAGTAGCAAGAGGAGAGCTGTCATGATAGTGTAATAGCACCTTTTTACCTTTTATTCAATAGTGATATGGATAGTGTACTTTTTCTTAAATTACACTATGAAGAATTATATGAATACAGTGGCAATTTCTGTTATACTTAAGCAGGCAAATTTCTCTCTACCACATAATTTACAGAACTCAAATTCAATAAAACATTACATGATGGTCCATTACTGTTATCAGTTTTGAATAATCCATCTTCATTTTTCATTTTACTGGAAAATGAAGTGTGCCAAAGACAAAGTGGAAGGAAAAAAAAAAAGTAGTGCCTGAGAAGGTGGCTTGTGTAAACTTAGATTTTGTTTTACAATTACACAGAGCCTTTTAGTGCATCCAAGCATTCTCCTTCAAAATAGCATTTGCCCAGAATTAGCATGAGCACAGTCCTAAATACACAGAAGTTTTCACATATGAGGAAAGGCATTATACATGAATGAAAGGCAGTATGTCCTGGCAGCTAATATTTTAAACAAGCATGGGGCTCAAGTCAAAAGAAGGGAGAGAGAAAAGTGAGAAACATTGAGAAATATTTAAAAAGCTTCAGATCGAACACTGTCACTTGTGGGAAAAAAGAAAAGTATCAAAATTCAGACACGGAAAAGCAGCAAAAAGCACTCTTCCTTCTTTCATAAAGATAGAGCCACGAGGTCACCTTCGTATAACAACACCCAAGTCCCTGCAGCAAACCTTACAGCTGAAAGTGTACACAAACAGAGACAGGCAGCCCCCAGTTACAGTT